>OZ023284.1:16826275-17065335 GCA_964007245.1 Hypomecis atomaria | reverse complement strand
ATAAATGTTAATTTTGCATGGGTACCTTCACATAAAGGTGTGATAGGAAATGAAAGAGCAGATTATTTAGCTAACACTATAGTTAGGTTTGCAAATCTTATTCCTGACCAAAGCAGCCAAGATCCCAATGTATTGTTACCATTCACAGATGTTGTATATCTTTTAAAACAACGAATGAATAAGTTATGGGGTATGCTATGCATTCGTATGAGCAAACAGAGTTGCTAAGTAAAGGATCTTGGTATGCAGCTTTGGATGTCCAAGTTGATTCTACGCCATGGTTTTGCCTAAGGGGTTTCCGTAATAGAAAGTATTACTCTACAATTTGTCGCATGCGTTTCGGCCATTGCCGATTAAATTATCACCTGTATCGCCTAAGAATGGTTGACTCTGCCTATTGTAATTATTGCCTATCACAGGAAATTGAATCTTTACACCATGTCTTCTTTGAGTGCCCATCATTTGGCATTCAGCGCCTTGTGCTAATGGATGGGCTTCTTGAACTTTATGATAACATTGAGTTAGTCCCGCGCTGTATTAAAGAGCTGCTTAAGAACCCATCAACTTATCACCATTTGTACAAATTTGTTATTAGTACTGTGTATGAAATTTAACTCAAAGTATGAAATTATTGTAATGTTACAAAGAATGACTTATTTTTAATTTGTGTATGCACTTTTGTTAATTATTAAACGTAAGACAAGGCCGCATGGCCTTAAAGGCTTTAGCCTGCCCAAAATGGGCGAATAAAAAAAAAAAAAAAAGTATATTTCTAGTAATCTAGAATACTATATTAGATAGATACTACTAATAGATCTGTGGCCATAACGTTCGCTCACACACACAGCTGATTTGATTTTCTAAATAGCTCACACAGCTGATTTGATTTTTTCCTGAGTTTATGAAATTGTATTAAATTAAATTTAAACAAGAGTGCGTAAATAGTTGAATAATTGTACGTTGTGGTGATTTTATATCCCTAACTTGTTGATATAATGAGTAGCCGAAAGGATCTAATCAAGAGATCTCTTGGCATAACAGAATATCCTTGGAGTTCCGGTAAGGACGTGAACGGCGCATTTATTATGTAAAAAAGACACCTTCCAGGTTTTAATCGATTCAATTTCATTGCAATAGTGTACCCCCATAACACAATATAAAATCCCAACGACACTTAACAAGGGTGGGTGGTCAATGATGTTTAGTGTATGATACCTACTTCAATGTGGGTGGTCATCATTAGCTACCTACATCTAATATTGTTCTTTGTCTTTCATAATCTCCGTCATCATTAAAAGTAACTACTTACCTATTGCATTACCTTTACATTACTATTGCACTTCTTCCTAAACAAAATCATTTTTATAATAGAAATTTTATTATTCTATTAAGTATGTACACCTTACTTGTAGGCAGGAACAGTTAGGATAAGAATTTAGATTTTTTTCATGTCAATCTCTGAAACTACAATCTGAAACAGCAGTGTGCAATAAGACTGGAGTATTTACACAATTTTTAATATGCGGACTGGAAGTTGATCTGGCCTGGGGGACGACTGGATATTCAAGTTCGCAATTACTTTCTTTATATCACTTTCAGTTTTCAGTTTACAATCTAAAAAAGTTGCAAAGCAGCTCTATTACCACTATCTACAAATTTTTCGGATACACTTCAGAGAGTGCACTCAGGAGTTGCTCAATCTGGTCCCACCTGCCCCTTACTTCTATTCTACGGCTAGACGGACGCGACCAAAGCACCACCCTTTTATGGAGGACATTCCGTACGTTAGAAACAAGAGTTTCGAGTCCTCATTCCTCATACGAACAGCCAGAACATCGAACACTTTGCCTGGGTCTGTCTTCCCGCTAAAGCACGACGTGGGTGTCTTCAAACCCTGAGTAAATAGGTTGGCGTCAGCTCTCCGCCCTGTATAGTGTTATTAATTTTTTCTCCCTTTAAATGAGATAAATATCTTTGTAGATGATGAATTGGAGGCCACCCCGCAGCCAGTAGAAGAGCCGAGTCTTCTTAGAACACCAAGGATAAGTGTAGCTGATGCTCCGGGTGGCAGTGGTACTCACAAACATTTATTTTTTATTCATACTATAGAGCAACTGAGCTTAGCTCAGAGTAAAAACTAGGAAATTGTAGATATACTAAGCGCCACACAAGTCGGCGGATGAGAAGTTAGCCGCAGATGACACTTCACCGTGCTTCGCTAATTATTGCGCATGTGTGCACAATGCTGACACCGCGTGGCGTAGTGTTGAGCACGGACATAGGGAGAGCGCGGGAGGCATGAGTTGGTGTGCCCCGACGTCTCATCTCTCTGGCTCCCGCGCATACCTATATTACAGCTTTTGTGCAGCGTTCTGCGCATAACTTCCCATCCGCCGACTTGTGTGGCGCTTAGTATACCGGCTAAACTGATCTGACTGAATGAAAATCTGCATCTAAATAACACATTCCATCAAAATCTTTACAACCCATTAGCAGCAGTTTTTCTTTAGTAATTTTTTAGACATCCAGTATTTAATCAGTGTTCTATAATTATCTTACTTTAAATAAAACAGTTACATAGCTAGTCACATCAAACGTTTCAAACTTTAGCAAGTAGCACTGCAAAATATACACTTACTTACTCTAAATTTGTTAAAAGTAAGTGTTTAAATTAAAGTATGTATGACCCAGCAAATGAAAGTGAGCGATTCGTCTCAGTTTTGACTAGCCAATTTTGTTTTCATCTATCCGGATATTGATTCTCCTCTACAGGTCGTAATTTTCAACGAATCTTGAGATACGACAACGGTTCTTAACTTGGTACATAGGTTCTATAATTATATTTTTGTTTTTTTTTGTCGTCGGCGATATTTGATTGCGCGGGGGTACTGTACTGTACTTACCAGCCTTATTAATAGTCCACTGCAGGACGTAGGCCTACCCACGAAGGATGATTGGGCCATATCCACCACGCTGGCCCAGTACGGGTTGGTGAATTCACATACGCCGTCGAATTTCTTCTACGGGCTTATACAAGTTGCCTCACGAAAAAAGGAAAACTCCTTTACCGAAAAGCCTGTGGTGTGAAATTCCGTACATAAATTCCAAGGAATCCATTGGTTTGTGGACGGGGATTTGAACCCACGACCTCGCAATTGTAAGGCGGGTGTCATTACCACTAGACCACCATGGCAATTGAATTGCTCGGGGGTATCTCCTTCAAAAAAGAGGAAATTTGCTGTAGTGCTATTTATCCACCGATTTTGATAAAATTTGGCTACACTGTTTAGGAGTCTAAATTCCAACAAGATTTCTTAGTATACACGAAATCGATCAAGAGCGAGTCGAGATATAGCTAGATTGATGAAGATTCAGTTAAACATATGCGAGGTCTGTTCGGAGAACTACTAGTTTATGTTCTCTACTCTGTCCAAACTCATAAAATTGATATATTTATACTTTATTTTGTACCGTTTATTGTCTTGATACAGGCTTGTCTCCACTGACACCCCAGCAGCATCAGCAAGAACAGATACATCAAACACAACAACAGCAATCCCAACAACATGATCAAAACCGGAGGAGTCAAGCTCGGCAGGCCCGAGACTTAATTTGGTCTATTATAAACACCTCTGATCCCGCACCAAGCCCGAATACTAGGTATGTAGCCAACTATGTTATAAACTTTAACTTTCTAACAATTCTAAAAATAAATTAAAATCAGTAGTAAGGTTCGGCCTATGACATAGGCTACTTTTATCCCGAAAAATTTCGTTGTTCCCGTAGGATAGGCAAAACGCTTTTTAATTAGCTTACCAAATTACCAACTCATTCATATTCATATCTAAAGGCCGCTGCATACGTAACAAGATAATACCTCGGACGGGGCGTGAACGGGAACGGGACGTGACTGCCCCGCTCGAGACGGGAACGTGTTTTTAATGCATACGTACCGTAACAGTGATTCGGATCTAACTGTTGTGAAGAAGGAAAGGTGGATTTTTAATTTCGAAAATTGGCTTTAATTGCTATTGTTCTAGATGACGAAGTAGTTAAAAACGTCCAACACTACTTTTCTCTCCGGAACGAACGGAGTGACTGTGCATACGTAGCGGAAACACGGACGGGACGGGGCACGTGCCGGACGGGACGTGCTAAACATCGTTGGCGACGATATTTTTCCCGCCCGCGCGTCAGTGCCACGTTCCCGTCCCGTCCGTGTCTCCGTGACATATGCGCTTCCATGTACATTTTGTATGAAACGATATTTCTAAAATTTCCCGTTCTGTCCCGTCCGTGAAAAAACCCGTCACGTATGCAGCGGCTAATATGGATGGGCGAAACGTCAATAGAAGATAGGTAAAGTTGGTTAGACTTTCATGCATAGAAGAAGGAAATAAATTAAAAGCAAAAAAACCTTTTTTAAAAAAGATTTTATTTAGTGCTATAAAAAGAAGAAAGTAAAGTTTTCCTTTATTACCTATCAACTTATAACCTCATTAATACACAATTTATATGATCATAAAAGCTGGTCGCGAGGTTTGAGAAGTATTCGTACCTATAATAAGTATTTAATTAAACTAAAATTAAAAAATAAACTTAGCAGATTAAGTTACTAAATTAAATAGGTACTAGGTAGTTTTTTTACACAAGTAAGTCACGCGACAAGCTTTTTTTAATCATATAATTTGTGTATAATGAAGTTAAAGGTCGATAGGTAAAATTTTAAAGGAAAATTTTATTTTCTTATTTTTAGAGCATTAAATAAAAGCTTTTTTAAAACGGTTTTTGCTTTTAATTTTTTATACTTTTTAGTTATGTAACCTGCATTATCAGGGAACCATTTCATTTAATACCCATAAATAGGAAAGTATCAAAATCTTAAGACTAAAAGAGTGATGTCCGAATATTTTTCTAATTATTCTCGACAAGCGCTTTCATGTGATACCCATATTGCAGATGTGCATTAAAAATAACTATTCCCATATCATGGATGATCCGCCATATTGGATTTAGAATGACGCTACATTATTTTTCGAGTTACTCTCAACCATCCCTTTCATTTGATACCCATATTGTTGAAGTGCATTAAAAATAACTCTCCGCCATATTGGATTTAGAATGACGCCAAATTGTTTTTCGAGTTACTCTCAACAAGCCCTTTCATTTGATATCCATATTGTAGAAATGGATTAAAAATAACTATTCCGCCATCTTGGATGGTCCGCCATATTGGATTTAGAATGATGCCAAATTGTTTTTCGAGTTACTCTCAACAAGCCCTTTCATTTGATATCCATATTGTAGAAATGCATTAAAAATAACTATTCCGCCATCTTGGAGGGTCCGCCATATTGGATTTAGAATAAATCCATAGACAAACTAAACGTGGATACAAAATTTCAGCTCAATTGGTTGAAGATATCTACTTCAAAATTGAGTTCAAATATTCCACCCGAACAGACATACATACATACATACATTGCAAGTTAAATAAAAGCCTTTAATTTTAAAAAAGGGAAAATACTCTATCAAATGATCACCGCAAAATGGCGTTAAAAATACAGAGACATTGATTATATGCAAACAAGAAAAAAATCCGATGGGATATCTTTTCTAAAATTACCTATAAATCCGAAAGAGTGTCTGTTGGTTTGTTACTCATTCACGCAAGAACCGAGCAACGGATTGTCTTGATTTTAGGCATACATTCATATAGTTTGAAAGGCGGAAAGTATGATAGGTAGGTATAGGTTATTTTTTATCCCAAAAATTTCGTGGTTTCCGTAGGATAAGCAAAACGCTTTTTAGCTTACAACTTATCCATATTCATGTCTAACTAATATTCGAAATGGAAAAGAGTTAGAAGATACGAGTATGTGACATTGTCTGCAGAATTTCATGCATAGAATAAGGAAGAAAAGGGAAAACACCCTATGATATTATCACCGCAAAATGGAGTTGAAAGTGCATAGACATGAGAAATTTCTTATGGGATAGCATAAAAATAAAATATAAAGACGCGGGTAAAATCTAGTTAACAAAAAAATCTAGTCTATAGTTCGGCCGCTCAGAGAATGCGTTCCTGACACGTCATCTTGAAAAAATGTTTTTGGCCGATATCTCGGAAACTATGTACTTAAGGGCAAAAATATTAAGATCATTATTGTAGAAAATAAAATTTCGCATCTTTTGTTACCATTAAACTTTTTTGTATAACTTACCGTTTACGATTTATGGACCATTTAATGTTTTAAGGTCCAGTTAATGAAGTTATTTTAGTTTTTTATTTTCAATAAAAAAAATATTCCTAGATCTTTTAGGAAGTAAAATATTATTGAAACATTTTGATTTCCATTATTGAAATAAAAAGTTTGATTTCCTTCTTGAATCCTATTGAAATAAACTAATACCTATGGTTTAAAATAAACTATGAGGCTTTGACAATAAAACAATGCCCTTTTATCAGAAAAGTAAGGGTCGTCATCATATCAAACTAGGTCATAAAACGTTATCTATGAAGAAATTTGCTGTGCATTGTTTTAATTTTGGAAACTCGTAAGTTCACTTTTGACCTCCTCCTGCCCGATTTCAAACAAAGATGCGGCGCTCGTTTTATCACGTCTACCTAGAAAATTGTCATTTTAAGGATTAGGACGTCATTAGATAACAATAGACCTTTACCTGAACATTTACCTGATCTTTGGGAATGGTAGTTATTCTAAAGTTCAGTAACTCTTGAGTATTTTATTCCATGATTCAGTTGCACTCTTTCTTTCGTGGAATACGTTCACTTGCTCTCCGGCAGTGCTCGGATAATCAAGTATGAATTTTTTTAAGTTTTAGTGAGCTTAGTGAATAACTACATGATAGTTAAGGAAGAAGGTATTATGTAATTTTTTTGTGTATGCATTTTGGCATAAAATTCATTATGTTTTTTGAGTTGGGATTTGAGTTTGTGCGGGTGTTACATAAATAATTAAAATCAAAAATCCATCTATCCTTCACCAATAGGACGTCCACTGCTTGACATAGGCCTCCCCTATGGATCTTCAATAAGACCGGTTGGAAGGCGGCTTGCATCCAACGCAATCCTGCGGTCTTGACATCGAGCTATATTACTACGTAAGTAATATTTCCTCAAAGGGTCTTGATAAGGTCATCTGTCCACCTCGTAGGCGGACGTCCTACGCTGCGCTTGGCGGTACGAGGTCCCTAAAAATGTGGTCTAGAACTTTTCGATCCCATCGGTCAGCAGTCCTCTGCGCTATATGCCCTGTCCACTGCCATTCCAACTTGCTCATACGTTGCGCTGTCGGCAACTTTTATTCATCTACGGATCACAATTCTGATTCGATATCGCAGAGAGATTTCGATCCGAGCCCTCTTCATAGCTTGTTGGACTACTCCTCATCATTATCATCATCATCATTCCACTTGTCTACTTACAATATTAAATTATAAAATCATTAGTAATTTTAGGCAATTGCAATTTAAACAGTGTTAATTAAAAATAATGTATCTAATATTTACTCATTGTATGGGTTTAAATAGTATAGTATAGTGAACGAAATTACCGTTTTCGTGTGGTTCCATACATTTTATTAGTTCTGCCTTGTTTCCGCCAGAGGTGTTGATGTTGAACAAAAATGTAGAGCCCAAAGAAAACCACTGAAGTTACCGTTTACTTGACATCTCATACTAACCCCCTCTGGAATGCGACAGTAATCAGTTAATTACCGGAACCGGTCTATTATCTAATTAATGTCTTTGTTATGAGAAATGAATAAGTAATTATTATTTTGTTGCACTTATTTAAGTAACTGCTTGATGTTTATAATGCTTCATTGTATCTTCATATCATATCATTGTATCTTCATATCATATCATTCATATCATTGTATTTGTCAGTGAGTGAACAAGTACATAGTGCAGTGTAGATACTTCGAAGGACAAGTGATAAATACCCGATATGTGTAAATAAATCCTAATTTTGCAATAAATGTAAAGTGTGCTATAGTCAAAACTAGCCGCCCACCCTGGCTTTGCCCGGCTTCGAATAAATCATAGCTATAAATTTTAATATTACAAAAGTGAGTGAATACCGTATCGCAATCTGTTGTGTAGTTTAGAAGATCTTAGCGAATGCACAGACGGACAGACACACAAAAAGGTGACTTTTCTTTATTAATATGTATTATTATGTATTGATTATGTGTTCTTTTATGGGACGTAATCCAATTAATAATTCATTATTAAGTCTAAAACAAAGATTTGGCTACCAAAAATTCTATAAGAGCTTATTTTTAATATTATTTTAGTCATGGAAATATTTTTTATATTTTTAATAGCAAGATGACGTACTTTTTTAAAAATAGGTTCATAGTACTAGTCGATGGCACGAACTCCGCTATTGGCGTAGCAAAAGAATGCTGTCATCTGTCTTGTCTGAGGAAGAGATAAATGTGGTGATGAGCAGTAGTGATAGTGCGTGAGCAAACACTGCAATATAGTTTTGTACCTATATTTTTTTATAACTAACTAAATCTGAAATAATTATTTTTTGCATAAAAATGTCATGACCGACTTCAACTGTATAGATAGATAGATATTCTTTATTGTTAACACAAATAATTAAAACTATAGCGTGTAAAAGGTAAAGGAAGAGCGCTAAGAGCGATCTCTGCCAGGCAACCTTTCGCGAATTCGCGAATATTTCGCACGGATGGATGTATCATTTTTCACATTATTGTTTATTTATCTAAAATGGCTCAGCCGATTTCAATCAAATTTAAATGGGACCAATTTCGTTCACCCGCAACAAAATTTGTGGAACACCTGATTATTTTATTGAGTTTTGACAAAAGTCGCAGAACAGAAGTTGTTAGTTTTGATGTACAGAATAAGCCCCTAAAAGGATGCATTCAATTATGATTAGGAATAACCCTGTGTATAATATACGCGTCGAATTGAGTACCTCCTCCGTTTCGTCGGTCACAAATAATGCGAATAAGGAATATTCCTGAAGTAAATTATGAAAAGGCTGCTGAATGTATTAGTGCAAATAAAAGTTATTTGAACTTAAATATACTTTTGTTACTACTATTTATTTACGCCATTAGGGCATTACAGTCATTTTCGAAAAGTATCTCAGTTAGATTCTGTTGGTCTAATACACAACTAAAAAATAAAAAAAAAAAATTTAGTCGTTAAGTGCTTTAAAAATGCATTTTTATTTGGCAGCTTCAAAATTTCGCGCGTAATTTACGATAACGATGGATGTCATTATTTTACTCTGTGTTCATGAATGACGTCACTAGGCTATGTAAACAAAGCGCGTAAATATTTTTCACGATCGTGTCTTTGTTTGTAAGTTTGAGATTTAAGTTAAAAATAAGTTATTATAAATGGTTAATAATGAGTTATCGTTGGTGTGCTGTTCCTGGAATACTAGTATACAAACACCGAACAAACTACATATTCAATGTTAAAGTAGCCGTATGACGTCATAACATTGCGGCGACTATTTTATGTACAGATAAAAAATACGGAATATTTTGTATTGATTTTCAAAATGTATTTTTTTATTTTATGATTTAAAACTAACATTTCCCGATTGCTTTTTGCCTAAGTAATCTCAAAAATACATTTACAGATTTTTTCTCGTTCATAGTAAAATACCCTTTTGTAGGTATGGAGTGCCGACAGACTAGTTCAACCTTAAAAGTAAAACCGATAATAATGAGTCCCCCCGGCCACTTTTTTTTTTGTATAATCTACATAGAATTCATGTGAAATATAACTTAGTCAGGAAATTTTGGATAGTTATTAACGGAAACTTGTTATTTTTTGTCAAGTACCTAAGAAGAAATTTTACTCTATCTAATATATATCTCGGAACTAACTTTTACACACTTACCGGGTTTTATTATTCATAACAATCCCTCTAATAATTTCTATGATAAACTACAAGTTTATCATAGTTATTTCAACAATTGGGGGGGAATGTAAATGCTTCCCACGAGTAAATATCATAATGTTCTTATTCAAACATTTATTATTTTAATCTTTTTCATGTACCTAAATGGTTTTAGTGTAAATTTCCCCTAATTGAAATTAACAGTTAAGTTAAATCAAGTTAATTAAATCACTGTGTCATCAGTAATTTGTAGCTGCCACCTCGGGAAAGGATTAACAATTAATTTCAATTACGAGAAATTAACTTAATGAATTATAGATAATAGTTGTAATTACCAGTAATTTCATAGCTTGTATAGAGATAATGATAAAAATTTAAGCAATAAACACCTGGGACTATAATCTAGCTTAGCTATGCACATTTCTAGCCTACATTCTATGGCAATAAAAATATTTAGTAAATTGCCAAATATGTAATCCAAAACATTCTATAGAAAACTGTTTTATAAAATAACCAAAAAGTTAAGAAGATTTTTTCCTACTTCATTGTTTCATCTATACTTGGGACAGCCGACGGGCTTTTGACCCTTCAGTAGTCCCCTCTTTACGGCGCGACAAGAGTTACTAGTCCGGTCAAAATAGACATTTCAATTTACAATAACTCCTACAGAGCTGAATTTTGGTGGAAGTCTTGAAAACACCAGTAGAAAAAAACTGGTGTTCCCAAGACCTCCACCAACATTCAGCTCTGTCAGAGTTTTTGTAATTTGAACACTATTTTAATGTCTAATTTTACCGGATCATACTAGATATCGAATATTGAATGTATTAAAAATGAAAACACCAGCTCATTTGCTCACAAAATCAGACACGTCGGTGCATGTGCGCGGCCTGCAAATACACAACCACCTGCCGTAATATTTCAGAAATGCAACTTCCAATAATATTCAAATCTAAACCAAAACTGTTGATTCTGAGCAAATCATACTATTCAGTCAACGAATTCGTAAACGACAAATTGTAGACAAATATGAAATATGATAATTATGTACAATAACTATATCCATTATTATTAATTTTATCATTGTTTTACTTGTTTTATTTTATCATCTGTTTTGTTTGTGTGCAGGTCGAGGAATGATATAGAATACGGACCTGTGCAGTCTGTGTTCCGTGGCCCCTTAGGTGGCCGTGGGGCGGGCCAGCGCGCGCGCGACGCCCAGGCCCCGCCTAACGTGCAACGCATCATGGAGTTCAAACGACTCACGCGCAACATCGGCTCGCTGCGCCACCGCTCCATCCTCACCGCTACAGGCGTCATTCCCGTCTCGCGCGGTAATACGACAATACTTTGTAGTACATAAACTCATAGCATGAATGCATATACAGTGCACCCGGTGTTTCAAATTACATATGGCATTATTTCTATAGTAATAAGGTTCAAAATGTAAGCTTTGTCTAAATAATGTTTTTGAAGTTTGTCCGCCATATTAATGCAATCCAATGTCACGTTGGCGTGGCAGCAATATGGCAGGCAAACTTTAGCCGTCTTGGGCGGAGCTTGTTTTCAACTTTATACCAATAACAATAATGCCATCTCATTGCTAACACCCGGTCCGCTGTGGAACATTATGCATAATAAGTGTGATTAGGACCGCTGATCAAATATCACATTGGCATTTCCGCAATATGGTGGACAAATATCAAATGACTTTAAGTCGCGAGTTGACACGATTTTACTGAACTAGATCTAGTTTCTATAAAATGTTTATCGATCCATCAGCCATATTATGACGTCCAATGCTGGACATAGGCCTCCCCTATGGATAACCAAAAAACCGGTTAGAAGCGGTTTGCTTCCAGTGTGATCCTGCTCTTTTTGATGATCGATGACGAAGATGATCTGTCAACCTCGTACGTTGTTACCGTACGTGGTCTCCAATCGAGAACTTTTCGACCCCATCAGTCATCAGTGCTTTATAATGTATCACCAATATTTTGTAGGTAACCCCGGAACGGTGGTCCCGTCGGAGGCCAACTCCAGCATCGTGATCCACCGCCACGTCCGGCCGCGCGCGCGCCCGCGCTCCTCTATACCGCTACCATGTGGTATGTATGTACCTATACTCTGCAGGTAACCCCGGGGTGGTGGTCCCGTCGTAGGCCAACTCTAGCATCGTTTTCCACCGCCAAGTGCGGATGCGCGCGCGCCCGCGCTTTTCTATACAGCGGTATAGAAAAGCGCGGGCGCGCGCGCTTGGTAGCGACCATGTGGAATGTATTCTGAAGATAACACAATTTATCACTGGTCAACTTTATTGTAGAGCCTTCTATCCAATTAATAGGCGTGATGACTGAGTGAAAAATATCATTGTGATTAATCAATATATATTTATTTAAATTTCCACTATATTGACACACTTAGCTCTGACCTTACCGTTACGGCGGTTTCGCACTGCGTCCGAAACGAAGCCGTATCCGTTATTAAAATCGTCGTCTAAAATGGGATGACGGAAATCGCATGTAGTGCGGAAACTACCATACTGATATTTCTTCGATTACCCCCGACCGAACTTTGACGAATTCGGATCGGATTCGTTTGGGCCGTAGTGCGAAACCACTCTTATAGACCTTCAGGAAATGTTAAAGTACGAATTTATTTGTGTATCAGGTCGCGTCTCGCCTGTCGGGTCTCGGGCGCCCGATCTCTCTTCGCTGCGCCGCTGGGAGGGGCTACACGTGCGAGCGAGGGACGCGCGCGCCACGCCGGAGCCGCTGCCCGCGCCCGTGCTCGTGCACTCGGACGAAGAAGACGCTCCTCACGCCGCCACAAGCCGAGTGTCTTCGCCCACACTAGCGCCCTCGGGTGAGTGTGATACGATGCGTTCCGTTACAGGCCGCATGGCGTCGCCCGTACTCGTGCTCTCGGATGATGAATATGCGCCTCACGCCTCTACAAGCCGCGTGTCGTCGCCTGTGCTAGTGCACTCGGACGATAAAGATGTCCCTCAGGCCTCTACAAGCCGCGTGTTGTCGTCTGTGATCGAGCACTCGGACGATAAAAATACTCCTGCCGCCTCTAAAGGCCGCGTGTCTTCGCCCGTACTAGTGCTCTCGGATGATGAAGATGGTCTTCAAGCCTTTACAAGCCGCGTGTCGTCGCCTGTGCTAGAGCACTCGGACGATGAAAATACTCCTCATGCCTCTAAATGCCGCGTGTCTTCGCCCGTGCTCGTGCTATCAGACGATGAAGATGCTCCCCACGCCTCTGGAAGCTGCGTGTCGTCGCCCGTGCTAGCGCCCTCGGGTAAGTGTGTTAGGATGCGTACCATTACAAGCCGCGTGTTATCGCCCGTGCTAGTGTCATCGGGTGAGATACTGAGTATGGTAGATTTTTACGCGTGCCTCTACAGATCTTGTGTCGTCGCCCGTGCTGGTGTCTTCTGGTAAGTATGGTAGGATGTACCTCTGCAAGCCACGCGTCGTCGCTCGAGCCAGTGCCCTCGGGTGAGTGACGACTCGTATAGGCTGAATCATACAACTTGGCTGTGATATTAGCTACAAGCTGCGGATAGCCCAATCCTGACTGACGCTCAAGAAACAGCTGCGCGATGACTGGGCTATCCGCAGCTTGTAGCTAACAGTGATTAATTCCTCTATAGCTAACATCACAGCCGCCCAGATGTTTGATTCGGCATATAACTCGCGACTTCTCATGTTAGATCAGACATTTCGTAATTTCATCGGTGTCACCATCGCCTTTGAACAATTGCAACACTGGAAGCGTTCACTTTTTCTTTGAATCGTCCTAAATAGCAAACTCTCGTAGAGTTCATACTTCATTTTCCGCAATTGCGTGTAATATTTCATAAATTAGCTTCTGAGAATGACATTACAAAGAGAATCCATAGAAATGTAACTTTCTGTTAACCGTAAACTTTGTAAACTAACTTTTTAATTGTAAATCTTTATTGAATTCATAGAAATGTAACTTTCTGTTAACATAATTTTCTTCACAACTTTTTAATTGTAAAACTTTGTTTCATTGTTATGACTGTTTGGAATTATTTACACAACGTTCGCGTGACGACATCCAGAAGTACTTGTATTACGACAACGCCGGGAGGAAAATGGCCATACTTAATACGTAGTTGATAGGCGAAAGAGAAAAGATGCGTATGTCCGGCAATGGACTAGTTCAATCAACAGTATTTAAGACTAGCTGACCCGGTGAACTTCATATCGCCTTCATCTCACTTATTCGGTCAGTTGTATTTTCGATGGCGTTTAGCGCCACCAATGGTAGGAAAACTTTGAATGAGAGAATTAAATCGATGTTTTTATTATTTTCTACGCAATTTAATAGGGTATTTAACTAGTTTTTGGAAATCGTTTTAAATTATTCGTTAGTATATAATAAGCACACTACATTTATATTTCCGAGAGATCTACTGTAATAACAATGAAAATCGGTGTTAAAGAATAGATATTCAAGATCCCGCCAAAAACGACATACTGTAATGGCGCTGGTCTTTGACATCACACACTAGTAAATAACGTTAGTTAAGACTAGTGCAAATACGCTAGTTCACATCTAAAAAATGACAAAAAATACTTAAGTAACTTACAGAACCAATAATATTACTCCAAAATCACAAAACACAAACAACAGTCAATCGAGAAATTCTTGTTTACTATCATGTGACGTCACCAGAGTTGCCGCCCTTCTTAGAGCGTTCACGTCACAGATAAAATATCAAAAAAAATATCGTATTTTATTTCGTGCAATTTGCGAAAATTAGACATAATTTTAGTTTAAATAAAGTGAAATATGTCTTTTTCAGCCTATTATCTTTAAGGATTACCACAATCGACAGTATATTTTCAATGTTGTCAAATAGCCTAATCCAGCCGTTCACGCGTGATGCTCACGCCCCTCACGGTTTCCTCGCTTAGGATTGAACAGTTAAAAATCACACAATGACTAATAAATATTAAATAAATATCCTTCTTCCCATAGTGAGCCTTCCAACCCCACCGACAACGCATCCGGAAAGTCACCGGCTGCCCGCGCGAGACGAGGGAAATACACCAGATACTTCTATTGGCGTGGCGGAAGGTAAACAAATCATCACCATCAACAACATTATTTACCCCACTGCTGGGTAGCATCTCTCTTAAGCCACTGATCGACATAAACGCCCTGAAATTCGATTTTGAAGTTCGTCGATTTTGGCTCGTTTGCTCGTCGACGGTGATCGATTAGCGAGCCAAACAGTTGTGCCGTACTCAACATGTTCGACAAGCCTCGAGCCAGTCTGTCCGTCTGTCTGTCTGTCTGTCTGTCTGTCTGTCTGTCTGTCTGTCTGTCTGTCTGTCTGTCTGTCACCGGGCTGTATCTCATGAACCACGATAGCTAGGCAGCTGAAATTTTCACAGATGATGTATTTCGGTTGCCGCTATAACAACAAATACTAAAAATAGAATAAAACAAATATTTAAAGGGGGCTCCCATACAACAAACCTGAATTTTTAGACGTTTTTCGCTCTATATTAATAATGGTACCAGATATATGCTTGAAATTTTCTCAGAATATTTAGTTTTATATTCCCTTCAATAATAAATAATAAAATTAAAATAAAATAAATATTTAAGGAGGGCTCCCATACAGTACGGAACCCTCCGTGCGCGAGTCCGACTCGTACTTGGCCGACATTAAATTTTTTTTTGGCATTTACAGACAAACTACTCATCCTATGTTTACGAAAACTCATTTGGTGGCCATGAATAGGTAGTGTTACCAAGGTACATACACTTAGAAACCAAAATAGTGATTAATTTATGCACAAACTAACCAACTCGCACTGGGACCAGCGTAGTGGATATTGGATATGGCCCAATCACCCTTCGTAGGCTTACGTCCTGCAGTTTAAAGACTATTAAAAAGGCTGGTACAGTACAGTTATGCACAAAAGTGCATCGACTAAAAACTAAGGTGAAAATCAGTTGATGCACTTATTTTGAGCATAGATTTACCACTATTTTGGGTTTTAGTAGTTCGTAAACGCTATCGAATTTATCTGTAAATTAAAAAAATCCCAAAAATAAAAATTTAATTCGTGAGCTGTCCAAGAGTCAGCCTTGAAGTGGCTTCGTGTAGACGATTAGAGATATAATTTGAAGTTATTGCAACAGTTGTTGATTTAGGTTCGAACGTGACATTGGAGGAAGAGATCGTGGCCATCGAGTTGGATTCCAACGATGTGTCGACGCAGAACGCGGAGCCGGAGGAAGGCCGCGCCAGCACGCCCGCCGCGCCCGACGTGTCCGATGAAACTGAACTTTACGCCTCTGAAATACGCCGACCAGCCGCGCCCGATGAGACCGTGGTAACTATTTTACTATAAAATTACTCGCATTTTTAGAGTTCTGTACCCAAATGGTGAAAACGGGACCCTATTACTAAGACTCCGCTGTCCGTCTGTCTCCAAGCTGTATCTCATGAACCGTTATAGCTAGAAATATGAAATTTTCACAGATGATGTATTTCTGTTGCGCTATAACAACAAATACTAAAAACAGAATAAAATTTATAATTTAGGGGGGCTTCCATACAACAAACCTGATTTTTTTTGCCGTATATCGCGCTATTTTAACGCCCTCCGTGCACGAGTTGGACTCGTACTTGGCCGATTATTGAATTCGCGGAATTGACTGCATTTGGTTGTAACAAATAAAGTGACCAATGAAAACCAAGTGAAGTGATGTGAATATAATCTCCCAACAGTAGATCTCACGGCATATCTCTTCACTGAATCTACATAAGCCAATACCTCGACTCGCTCTTGACCGATTTGGTTTAGATACTAAACAATCTTGCCAACAGCAAATTTCCCCCCTTTTTGGGAGAAATAAATGGTGGCTTAATCTCTATCAAAAATCGCCGATGACAAAAAAGCCGTGTTAGAACGGTCAACTTCGCTTTCTCTCGAACAATGACTTTTATAATCGTATGCTATCCCATTCTCAAACTCCAATAATTTATTGCAACATATGTAATATTTACATGTAGTTTCTCGCACTAGTATATAGGTATATTTCAATGTTCGCTTCAGCCTTACTCAGTGTCGTGACCATTTACGCACACTTCCCAAGGGGTTAACGTTACAAGAATAGCCCCCTGTGTGCTTAGCATACAAGACCACGACACGAGTTTATCGTCGTGTGCAAAGGTGACAGATATATGCTTCATCATAACTCTGTCACGTTCTGACACGTCGATAGTATAATTTTATGGGCCTTATGCTAAGCCCGCTGAGCTGCGTCTGGCCAGTAATTTATAGTTTAAGAATATTTTTCTAACGGTAACAGTAAAATTCAGCTAAATGCGTAAAATCGAATTATTCTAACAACTATATAATGATTGATTGATTTATGTAGGACTTGCTGTCTGTCCCGGCTTCGCCCGGGTACGATTGGCTAAAGAAGAAAAATAGTAAGGATCCCTAATTTTTTTGAAAATATAATAAAGCCTATGTTCACCGGGGATAGTGCAGCTTTCCAACAGAATAAAGAATTTTTCAAATCGGTTCAGTAGTATTCGATGCAAACAAACAAACAATCAAATCTTTTCTCTTTATAACATTATATTATTATAGTATAGAAATATGCAATTCATTATGACTATTTCAAATGTTTTTAATATATTTTTAGGCGGCAGCTAGCGGTTCGACCAGTGACGCAGCGCGTACGCAACCAATCCAAGGCACCAAGAGAAAGCATGATGGTGAGTTACTTTATTTCTAATCTTTTTTCATATTTTATCTCTGACATGTCAAAAAATCATTGGACACTTTAACATTTCATAACTTCTATATTCATTTGTCAAAAAAATTTCATTTAATCTATCCATATTTTGTGCACATTTTTTTCTTACTTTATTACTTTGATATAGATAGTAGATTCATGGCAGCTTTTTGTTTCAGCTGATGACAACGTGGAGCCGGGTTCTGTCACAGAGTTTAATCAAGTAAGTACCTATACATTCATGTTCTGTGCTCTCTTTATAATATGTAATGGTAGTTGCAGTCAACTTTTGTAAAGCAGTGGAGACTCAAGAACAACGCTCGGCAATAGGCGGACCGCGAATGGAAAAAAAAATTGTAAATGTATGTGTAGAAAATTATGAAAATTGTATAAAATTTGCTGTCAATTTGTTTAGTATGTTTGGCTCGACATACAGATGAAACAGGTGAGGTTGTACCCACCCCAACATCTGTTGAAAACTCGGTTCTTGAAGTTGTTGACTCGTATGTCTACCTAGAGCAAGTAGTCCAGTCAGTTAGGTCCGACTTCAAGAAAGAAGTCAATCGCTGAATCCAACTCGACGTTCGGAAAATTGCGTAACGTCGTCCGTGCCTCAGTGCCTCAAGTCGAAAGTGTTCGACCAGTGTGTGTGTTCCCAGTGATTACTAATGGCACTGATTTGATTTTTGATTTTTAAAATTCTTTATTTAACAGAAGTAAATAATACAATGTATATTTAGCGTTACGTGGCTTAAATAACATTTAACTTAAATAAATTCATCGTCTTATAGGCTAGGGACGCCTTTTAAAACTGTAAGCTAACAATAGAAAATAGGCTGCTTATTGAACTATACAATTGCGCGTACTTCGTAAGTAAATACATCAGGCATAAACACTACATCGACTGCAGTCTTCCGATGATGCAAAGTCATATAGGCTGATCAATAGACAAATTTCGAAATCCGTGAGGCGCGACATTCGTCTCTTTAATACTAAACATATTAAAGAGACCATAGAGCAGAACAAAGGCTCCAAAGTGTTCGCGAGGAATTTGTCTATTGGGCAAAGCCAGCTGACAAAGCTGAAGAGAGAAGATGGCAGTGTAGCGTCGACCAAGGCAGAGGTATTGGAGGAGATCGAAAGGTTCTATGGACAGCTATACGCTTCGGTCGCTAAGCCTGTCAACAGCGCAGCCAAAGACCCAAGAGCCAAGCTGACCCGACACTTCACCGAAGATATCCCGGACATCAGCCTGTACGAGATTAGAATGGCCCTAAATCAGCTCAAGAACAACAAGGCGCCGGGTGATGACGGTATCACATCAGAGCTTCTGAGAGCGGGTGGAACACCGGTATTAAAAGTCCTCCAGAAGCTTTTCAACGCCGTCGTCCTCGAGGGCATCACGCCAGAAGCATGGAACAGAAGCGTGGTGGTGTTGTTTTTCAAGAAAGGTGACAACACCTTATTGAAGAACTACAGACCCATCTCGCTTCTGAGCCATGTTTATAAGCTGTTTTCAAGGGTCATTACGAACCGTCTCGAGCGCAGGCTTGATGACTTCCAGCCTTCCGAACAAGCCGGTTTCCGAAAGGGCTTTAGCACCATGGACCACATTCATACGCTGCGGCAGGTTATACAGAAGACCGAAGAGTATAACTTGCCACTTTGCTTAGCGTTTGTGGACTATGAGAAAGCCTTTGATTCGGTCGAGACTTGGGCTGTGCTCGAGTCTCTCCAACGATGCCGTGTTGACTATCGGTACATCGAAGTGTTGAAGTGTTTGTATAATAACGCCACTATGTCGGTCCGAGTACAGGAAGAGAGCTCCAAGGCGATCCCTTTAAAAAGAGGCGTAAGACAGGGAGACGTAATCTCTCCGAAACTGTTTACGGCTACTTTGGAAAACGCCTTCAAGCTCCTGGAATGGAAAGGATTCGGCATCAATGTCAATGGCGAATACCTCACTCACCTTCGGTTTGCTGACGATATAGTAGTCATGGCAAAATCGATGGAAGAGCTCAGCACGATGCTCGAAAGCCTCAATCGGGTTTCTCAACAGGTGGGTCTTAAGATGAACATGGACAAGACGAAAGTCATGTGTAATTCCCATGTTGTACCCACCCCGATCACTGTTGGGAACTCGGTTCTTGAAGTCGTTGACTCGTACGTCTACCTAGGACAAGTAGTCCAGTTAGGTAGGTCCGACTTCAAGAAAGAGGCCAATCGCCGAATCCAACTCGGCTGGGCAGCGTTCGGAAAATTGCGTAACGTCTTCTCGTCCGACATACCTCAGTGCCTCAAGTCGAAAGTGTTCGATCAGTGTGTGTTGCCAGTGATGACTTATGGCACTGTAACGTGGTCTCTTACTATGGGCCTTATTAATAAGCTCCAAATAGCCCAACGAGCTATGGAGAGGGCTATGCTCGGAGTCTCTCTGCGAGATCGAATCAGGAATGAGGAGATTCGCAGAAGAACCAAAGTTACCGACATAGCCCAGCGGATTGGCAAGTTGAAATGGCAGTGGGCAGGACACATAGCGCGGAGGACTGATGGCCGATGGGGTCGAAAAGTTCTCGAGTGGAGACCACGTACCGGCAAGCGCAGCGTAGGACGTCCACCCACAAGGTGGACGGATGACCTCATTAAGACCGCAGGATCACGCTGGATGCAAGCCGCTACCAACCGGTCTTATTGGAGATTCATAGGGGAGGCCTATGTCCAGCAGTGGACGTCCTATGGCTGATGGATGGATGGATGAAACACTACATATATATAATAAATCACTATATCACAGTCGTATCACTAAATTCCATAAATAATAATCATTCACCTAAATGTTTATATTATTCAATACAACTTAGAAAAACAAATAAAATAAGTTTTTTTTAAGTAAACGTAAATAAAGTTATATTTTATAGCCTGTTGAAAACCATGCGTCGATTTTACGCATGATTATCTTTACCGTACAATAAAATAAGATTATCTTTCTAGGGTTTAATATTATTATGCAAAAACAAGGTTTGGCGGGTCAGCTAGTAGGCTTATGAAAATTCAGTTAGAGATGTGGCGCGAGGTGTACTGTTCGGAGAACTGCTAGTTAACCGTGTCTAGATGCCTATTATGGATCAAGACAATCTTGGTGTTCTGTTAACAGAGCCTGCTGCGTCTGCTGGAGTGCCCGGTGTGCCTGGAGTGGATGGAGCCGCCGATGGCGCAGTGCCGGCGCGGGCACCTGGTGTGCGCGCGGTGCCGCGGGCGGCTCGCCTCGTGCCCCGTGTGCCGCACCACCTTCTCCTCCGTGCGCAACCGCGCCATGGAGGGCGTGGCCGAGCTCGTGCGCTACCCGTGCCGCCACGGCTGCGGGAAAGAGGTACGACTCCACCGTCCACCGCCTGCTGGACTGTCCACTGTCTCTGGAGTGGATGGAGCCGCCGATGGCGCAGTGCCGGCGCGCCCACCTAATGCACATAATATATATGACCGAGCGAACGAAATGACTAAAACTCTCACTTTATATTCAATATTGGTCATGAAACTCATGAATGTAGATTGTTATTTGTTGTGCTGACTGCTGTATTGATCACGAATACAATTTATGATCCATGTCCGAAAGATTTTAGTAACACTGATATATTAGTTACAATATTGTAATATTACCGAATATATTAGTATCACCTGATCGTTTGAAAATCGGTATGAATTGATCGTTATTTCCCCTTAGGTGCGGCTGCGGCGTCGCGCGCCGCACGAGTCGTCGTGCGCGGCGCGCCACTACCACTGCCCCGCGCCGCTGTGCGCCGACGCACCGCCGCTGCCGCGCGGCCATCTCGCCAGACACTTCCAGGTACTGCCAGTAAATTATCAACCCCAGTAAATTAAAAAAATATTTTTTTAATTTACTGGGGTTGTCAAACAGCCTTCTTTTTCTTTTATATTTTAGCGTCGCATGGTTTATGCATTTGCCAGTGTTGAAGGTTTTTCTTAACATTTTTACCAGTGTTTTTCAATATTTTTCATGGCGGCAAACATGTGGCCCCCTTTAATCATTGTATTGTATTTATAAACTTGTTGAATATGTTCAATTTTAAATATTGTAATACTCCACTACTTGATATATACTTAACGTTTTCCGATGAAAACAGATGAACTAAGCAAAGGAAGCATTGTACCAAATGAGGTTGTAGTGACCGCGGAATTTTTAGGTGTTTTTTTTCGCATGTTGAAATCCGATGCCGCACAGACCCACTCTTAGATTAAGTAATGTTTTCGCAGTAAATATACATTTAAAAACGGGTGCAGAGGCAGCGGCCCGAGGGAAACGCCTCACGGATCCACGGTCGGGGGCGTACTTGGCGCAGCACATCTCCTTAGCTATTCAGAGGGGCAACGCCCCGAGCTTATTGGGCACATTTGGGCGGAATGCACTTTGCGGGGGCTTGTTTGACTTGAGCGTCTAGAGACTCTGGTCAATAACTCTCATATACATAGTAGTGTTTTATATAGCATTTTCTAATGTTCTGTTGACATAATGACTTGAATAAATTGATAATTATTTTTAAAAACTTTTTTTCTTGTACCGAGGTTTCGTGACCCCACTTTAAAGACTTTGCGACTTTTTATGTCATGTGTTCTTTTCTAAAGTTTTGTAAAGTGGCGTTATTTTGTAACAGAGTCAGCACCTGACGATGATGAAGATCGGTCGCCGCCACAAGTTCTCGATGAAGGTGAACTCTGAGCAGCACGACACGTGGCTCATCCGCGCCATGGACGAGTACTTCTTCCTGAGGATCGACGTCGACATCCGCACCTGGGGCGTCGTGGTCTACGTCTCTTACATCGGACCCAAGTGTGACGCCAAGAACTATACCTATGAGGTAAGTTGTGTTGTCGTTTTATTCGGAGCAGTTTGACACGCGGCTCATTCGTGCCATGGACGAGTACTTCCATCTAAAGATTGACATCCGTACCTGCGGCGTCGTGGTCTACGTCTCCTACTTGGGGCCTAAATGTGACGCTAAGAACTACACCTATGAGGTAAATCTAAGGAATTTATCTGTAGACCCCGAATCATTTGTCATTGTACTCATCGTTATATTATGGACCAACTCTGTAATCGCACAATAGCGGCAGGGCCATACATTTTTTCAACAGTCATTGATGTTTTAGTTATGCAACAATCAAGTTTTTGCGGACACAGGATTTTTGTTATCGTATTTATTATCTGGGGGCTTCAGTAGCTAAGCGATTATACCCCGTTTTATTCAAAAGGATCTGGAGCCCCTATATTGAAATAGTGCATTTGAGATCATGGCTAATAAGGCCCTTGCTGCATCGTACTCACGTTTGCTCCTTTGTAAATATTTTTCATCTTAAAGTTGACCGTAATCCTTCGTATCTCGTAGCCGTTTATTAAATTTAAACTTTTTAGAAATATTATTTAACAATTTAAAAATCTTTGTTCATAGGTGACAATCAACGGTCAACACAACCAAAGGAAATTGGTATACTGCCGCGCCACCCACAGCGACTTGGAAAGCTCCACTCTGAACGTGAGCCGTCAGGACTGCTTCCACCTCACGCTCGACCAGGCGCTCAACTTCATACGCTTCAAAAACCGACACTGCGACGCAGAGAAATTCCTAGAATTCAACGTGGAAATATCGAAGATAGAAAAACCGGCCGCGGCGCTAGAGGAGTCGGATTCCTGAGTATTCATAAGCAGATTGATCAAACGTCGTGTGGCTAAAGCGTTCAAACTCGCGAAACGATCGCGCTTCAAGCGACAGTGGTCGGATTTCGTTAAAGAAGTTACGATGGATTTTAAATAGTAACGTTCTTGTGTTTAACAGTGATTTTACTTTCAAACATGTTAGTCGTAAACAGTGAAATGAACTGCCGTGTGACGTATGAACTTATTGTAGCTCGCGCGCTGCGAACGTGGACGGAACTAGTTATCAATTTACGTATTGAACTGCACAGCTCTTATATTTAACTTTGATTTTAGTCTGTAAGATTTTTTGATTGTAAGCAGTTCAATTAAACGTCGACCAGTAAAGCGTTATGCTCGCAAAATAACTTTATCCGAGTGCGCGCCGTTAAGAAGTAATAAACTACGCGTTTTGTATAGTATGCTCTTGTATTATACTGATAGTTTTTTTTTCTATACCATTGATCTTGTAGGTTTAGAAAATAATTTTTGATAAAGTGAAAATTCATAAAACTATGGAGGTTGAATTTCCTACGTTATATTGTGAAAAGTTTATGCAAAAACAAGACCTAAATGGTTTGTATTTGTTGCAGAGAACTCTATGAAAACTGATTGTCAGGATGATTTACATTACAACGGGATGGGCCCGTCACGGCCCTGCCAGTTGTAATATAAATCATCCCTTATTGTATTCAGTTTTATATTTAGTATATTTCTAAGGTTTCTATTGTTATAGCGTAATGGCGCTGAAATTGTCTGACGATATGTTGGCGTCAAACGACATTTTGATCTCTTTGACAGAAAATTATGAAAAGCTCATCAAATTAGAGTATAAAGGAATAAAATAGGAATTACGTCGTGTATACGACCGAGAACAGAGGCAAAACGAAACTATTACTGTTTTCGTGTGGTTCCAAACTTTGTTAATCTTTTTAGTTTCCCCCCTAGAGGGCGCTACATATATACAGGGTTATTTCTATAGTTCGGCCGTTCAGAGAATGCGTTCCTGACACGTCATCTTGAAAAAACGCATTCTCTGAACGGCCGAACTATAATCAATTAGCATCCTTTTAGGGGCTTATTCTGTGCTTCAAAACTAACAACGTTTGTCAAAACAAAAAAAAAAACTTGTTCCACAGAAAAATATCGTTCGTCCGCGACAAAATGTATGGTAAAGCTGTTTTTTTTAGTTTTAACAAAAGTTGTTCGTTTTGATGTACAGAATAAGCTCCTAAAGGGATGCTAATTGATTAGAAATAACCCTGTATGTATATGAGCCACACTAACACTACTATAATTTTCGTATAGCGAAATCAACAATAGGCCATTTAAACAAACGTGTTCTGGGTATGTCCTCACCTGAAGTTACATAGGTGATTAATTCCTTCATACTTTAACGAGACAGTGAGCTCGATTACAGAGGCGCCATCATAATTATATTAGCTAAATAGCGTTGTTCTGTTTCTTTTTCACTTAAGGCATTCGATAGAGAGAACGATTTTTACGTTGCTATTAAATTTACGCTGGCGCCTCTGTAATCGGGCTTAGTAATTATAAAATGGAGCACCCAAGCCGTTTTTTTATTTTTGCCTTTACTACAGGTTGTTTGATGTTTTCATTCGAGAGTGTCTATGTTCATAAATTCCATAATAAAAAGGTCTCATGCTAATTTATTGATAAAGCTAATGTAAATTTTTACTTACATATTTGTTGATTTTTCTCGTAAGTAACGTAGATTATTATCTAAATCCTATATGTTTATGTTGTACGTGGGTAATAAAAGTAGTCCGTAAAAGGCAAATGAATAATTTTCGGATGTATTTGTGTTCTAATATTATGCCAAAATAGTTTCTGTTAAAATGTTGTCAACAAAATGGGGCAAAAATATATTTTTGGATAGAACCGCGCCTTACAAGCCTCACAATCATGTGATGAACTCAATGTAGTAGGGTAGATTCCTTTTTAACAACGATTTTACAGAGCTATCATGATTAATATATTATCCTAGGTTAAGAAAACGCGATACTATTAATTTTTGGGCATTTGTCTACTCAATTTTGTTTGTGATTAATAAAAACAAATATCTCTTAGGCGTATTTCTGTGCCCTAGGCTGATAATTTATAAATAGTGAAAATAAAACATTTGCAGCCATTATCACGCTTATTTTTATTTTTTATAAACTCTTATTAGAATCACAGTTAATATACAGATGATACATACGTAAAGTACTATTTTACATATAAATTCATTTCTCACATTTATAAATCACAACTTCATATTGAAGTGAACAATAACAATTGAAACGTTGATTTAAAACCCATTTCAATTTTCATTGATTTCATTTTAGTACAACGAAATACCTGATGAGGAAATTACGATTTGAACTTACGAAATTACGGTTTAGGGAAGTTTTTTTAAATTCATATTGGGAAATTCATGAAGAATTTGGCCTATGAGCTCATGAGTTTTAAGTTCATTTATAATAGTAGATTATGCAACAAGGGAACAAAAATATATAAGCACATAATCATTATGGGTATAGTGAGATCATTAGAAAACTCATTGAATTTGTTCCTACTATCCTAAAGACAAATAATAATTATCTTGAGCGTAAATGATCACTATTTTGAATGAAGTATTTACAAATGAGTAACAACAGTAATACATATTTTTTGTTCATAGAACTGCTTTATAGAACGTAAAATAAATCGCTGCAATAGCAGTTATAGGCCGAATCATACTATTCGGCGGATGTGAAGTTAGCTAAAGGTTGCGCAATATCCAATCTTGACTGAAGCTCACGTAAAGCTGCGCGTTGATAATTTAGAACACGTCCGTTAGATTCCACTTTCGTCAGATCACTTCTTTTTTCTGTGTAGGTCCGAATTTTGAAACTGGTGACGAAACAGCAATTCTTATGACTCCTCATCCGTCAGATTCCTCTTTCGTCAGAGCATTTATTTTTTCCGTGTAGGTCAGAATTTACATATGCCCACGACTTCGTCCGCATGGACTATATTTTTAAATTGAGAAACTTGTTCAGATGTTTAAAAGAAGTAAACTTACCCCAAAATTCATTTTCGGCATTTCATCTCAGTTAGGAACTGGGATGTGGGTATTTAAACTAGCAAGATTTTATTACACACTAGCCGGCATTTATTATACCTACTAGTTATTATAATTAACATTATAGAAAAAAAAACTAAAGATAAACTTTTAGTTATTTTGTAAGTAAGCACTTTTTTATGATTAAGTTTATAAGTACACTAAAGTATATTTTTTTAAATCTTATTTATTGGTCATGAGTCATGACTATCACTAATCGGATTAGGATCTTTTTTTTTCTCCCCCTAAGAAGACACTGTCGATTTATGACAAAAGTGGAATCAGACGAAAGGGTCATTAGAAGTTTTCCACATTAGTCATTCGTGACGAAAAAACTGAAATTATAAAAAAAACTGCTTCTGACGAAAGTGGAATCTGACGGACGTGTTCTAAATCTTGGGTTTCGCGCAGCTTGTAGCTAATTTCACATCCGTCGACTTGTATGATTCGGCCTAAACTCTAAAGTGTTACCAGTAAAAAGAGTCCATGTCACGAGCGCTCGATCGCACATTAAATTTATTCTATGACAAGAAAGTATTTTCAATCACACAAGTTTTCAAATCAAAGAAGCACCACGTGATTTATTGTTGAGTAATGGAAAAAGAAGTAAAAATAGAAAAAGTAAATATATGTATAGGTAAAAGTATGTACATATATTAATTAGTTTCATTAAACGCTACGCATATGGTAGATTTTTCATGTAATTTCATTTATTTGTAGTCAATATGTAATATAAGTATTATGATACATGTAAAGTAAATGTTATAAAATAAAATATCCTATGCGAAACATCCGCAGCATGGGCTCTTAACTCTAAATACTCTCAGTATAATATTACGGTATGTATGATCTAGTTTAAATACACGTAACGTTTCATGTCAATTCAACAAGTTCAACAAACGAGTCAGTTTATCAATAAATAGCCTTATCATCGGCGCTTTCTACATAAAATGATTCTAATGCCGACAGCATTAGGCCACTAGTTGCTTGGCAGCAATGCTTTGTCGCGCGTACTCGGTGCCAACTAGTCCTCGGCAGACCAGCGAGAATTCTTGAACTGTTTCTAAAAGCCTTCGCTTGCTGCTTTTTTCTCTGAAAAATAATATATTTTTCTTTTAAAGTAATGAACATTTTTTTATAGTAGTAGTAGTAAGTAGTATAGAACTAGTTTTTCCAAAAACCAGTTCCTTAGGGTATGATCGCCAAAATAAAATAAAAAATAACGATATTTTCGCAGTGTTTTCGATTTTTGGCGAATTTTGGCCAGGAGGACTTAAAGCGGTGTTACGGTGTGTGATTCGGGCTTATAAAAAGCTTACTTCATCACGGCAGATAAAGGCCGAATCAAACATCTTGGCGGCTGTGATATTACTACACAGTATATAGCTACAATCTGCAGATAGCCCCAATCCTGACTGAATCTCCCTTTAGAGCTGCGCGAGGATTGGGTTATTCGCAGCTTGTAGCTAACACCTGAGTCGCCAAGAAGTTTGATTTGGCCTATATGAATTTGAATTTATCCTCGCCTTCGACGCGGGTCAACTGTGAACTTACTTGATGACGGCTTGTATGAACTTGTGCTTGTGTGTGTCGGTGGCGTGCGGCGTGGGGAAGCCGGGCGGCGCCAGCGCGGCGCGCAGCCAGCCCGCCCTCGACGCGGGTCAACTGTGAACTTACTTGATGACGGCTTGTATGAACTTGTGCTTGTGTGTGTCGGTGGCGTGCGGCGTGGGGAAGCCGGGCGGCGCCAGCGCGGCGCGCAGCCAGCCCGCCCTCGACGCGGGTCAACTGTGAACTTACTTGATGACGGCTTGTATGAACTTGTGCTTGTGTGTGTCGGTGGCGTGCGGCGTGGGGAAGCCGGGCGGCGCCAGCGCGGCGCGCAGCCAGCCCGCCCTCGACGCGGGTCAACTGTGAACTTACTTGATGACGGCTTGTATGAACTTGTGCTTGTGTGTGTCGGTGGCGTGCGGCGTGGGGAAGCCGGGCGGCGCCAGCGCGGCGCGCAGCCAGCCCGCCCTCGACGCGGGTCAACTGTGAACTTACTTGATGACGGCTTGTATGAACTTGTGCTTGTGTGTGTCGGTGGCGTGCGGCGTGGGGAAGCCGGGCGGCGCCAGCGCGGCGCGCAGCCAGCCCGCCCTCGACGCGGGTCAACTGTGAACTTACTTGATGACGGCTTGTATGAACTTGTGCTTGTGTGTGTCGGTGGCGTGCGGCGTGGGGAAGCCGGGCGGCGCCAGCGCGGCGCGCAGCCAGCCCGCCCTCGACGCGGGTCAACTGTGAACTTACTTGATGACGGCTTGTATGAACTTGTGCTTGTGTGTGTCGGTGGCGTGCGGCGTGGGGAAGCCGGGCGGCGCCAGCGCGGCGCGCAGCCAGCCCGCCCTCGACGCGGGTCAACTGTGAACTTACTTGATGACGGCTTGTATGAACTTGTGCTTGTGTGTGTCGGTGGCGTGCGGCGTGGGGAAGCCGGGCGGCGCCAGCGCGGCGCGCAGCCAGCCCGCCCTCGACGCGGGTCAACTGTGAACTTACTTGATGACGGCTTGTATGAACTTGTGCTTGTGTGTGTCGGTGGCGTGCGGCGTGGGGAAGCCGGGCGGCGCCAGCGCGGCGCGCAGCCAGCCCGCCCTCGACGCGGGTCAACTGTGAACTTACTTGATGACGGCTTGTATGAACTTGTGCTTGTGTGTGTCGGTGGCGTGCGGCGTGGGGAAGCCGGGCGGCGCCAGCGCGGCGCGCAGCCAGCCCGCCCTCGACGCGGGTCAACTGTGAACTTACTTGATGACGGCTTGTATGAACTTGTGCTTGTGTGTGTCGGTGGCGTGCGGCGTGGGGAAGCCGGGCGGCGCCAGCGCGGCGCGCAGCCAGCCCGCCAGCCCCGCGCCCGCGTCGCTCGGCCACGCCGCGCGGTTCAGCGCTAGCAGCAGCTCCGCTAGCGGCTCGATCTGGTTGCGGGGCGTCGCGCCGCCTGCGCGGACACATACCAAACATGGACAAATAAGTTGCAAGTTTTAAATTTCAGTACGGCTAAGGACTCATGGAGCGGTTTTTAATGGTATGCGCGGTTGTTTACGGCTCCCGCTCGCGCGGGTCTCGGTCAACTGCAGACTCGGCGGTTTGTAACCGCATAAATTACCAGTCGCGTGAGTATAGGTACTCGTAGAAATAAAAACGTGGTTTGCTTCCGCGGCGGGCACGGGAAATTACCTCTCCGTGAGTTCTTAGCCTATGAAGGAAATCCGTAAACGAAGTGGACTTATCGACATAAACCACCAAGCTAGTAATTTAAAATGTCTAACTTTTTTTTTCTTTTTTTTTTAACGCTAATAACTCCGCGTTTGACCACCAACTCTAATACGTGATTTAGGGTAGTTGACTGGTATTTTATTAAAATATCAGGATTAGACAGGATAATTCAGGCTCTTGATAATCAGGATTAGTGAAATATATTTTTATTTCGTGCTATATTGTATAGTGCCCTAATGTGATGTTTACTTTTTGACTTGTAACAAATGGTGTTATGAATAAATGACTATATGACTATATATACTTAAATAAACTGGCCAATAAGGTGTAAATATATCAGCCGCAGCATCAGGAACACCCTGATTAGCTTCTAACCGATCTTATTGGAAATCTAGGGAGTCCAATGTCCAGCAATAAACGTCATCATTTTATATTTTTATTTTTAAATTTCGCATATGACGTCCGTTCCGAAGACCAGCGCTGGTTGATCCACAACCAGCATATTATGCTGAGGTGGGACCGGGTTGTGACAACAACAAAAACGCTCTACAAAAACGCACATCGGTTCGACAACATTTTAAAAACCTGAAAATAATGACTGCGATATATATTCCTATATAATCTACAATTGTTTATTAGAAATTTTCGACGAAAAATCTCAATTACCGAAAAATGAAAATAAGATGGCACGCAAATGTCGAAAGTATGAGGAATTGCGCAGGCCTTTTAACAGATTGACCAAGGTGCAAAAACAGGCCTTATACAATAAAATTTGTATGTTTGACAAGCTACCACAAAATATTACTAACCTACATGTAAAAGAATTCAAAAGAACAATAAAAATATTCTTTGAATCTAATCCTTTTTACTCGTTTCGTACTCGTTATAATTATGATATTTTCATTAATTGTTTGCATAAGTGATTTTAAATGTATAATGACTTGCCCAGTGTAACGACTGTTATAAGGCCAATAAATCATTCTTATTCTTATACAATATTAAGTAATTTGGATGTTATTGTCTGTAGTATTTTTTAGTTTATGTTTATGTTTTTGATGCTGTTGATCCTCCTATTAGTTAAATAAATAAATAAATAAATAAGTAGTATTTAAGTTTGATAGTTGCTGTTGTTTCTTTTGCTGTGTTTTTGATTTGTTGTTTTTAATTTTTGTCAAAATAAAAGTCTATTGTATATATTAGTGGTAATATTGGTTAAGTAATAAAGTACGAGTATAAGGTACCTATACAACGCAACGCGGCGGCGGTGAGCGCGGGCGCGCGGCGGAGCAGCGCCGCGGCGCGCTGCGCGGCCAGCGCCGCGAGCCACGCGCACGCCGCGCGCGCCGCGCCCGCTTCCCACATGCGCACGCATTCGCACCCTGCGCACGAACAATACCATTATTGATTTTATTAGTCGACGTGCAGAAACGGTATCTTCAAAATGCCAGCCAAGCAAAAAAGCGCTCCTCGAAAGTCCGGCTTTAAAGAACCGGTCATTTGAGGATAGCTTTGTTTGATTTTTGATCAGTTTCGTAGAATCGGCTATTGAAATAAGAAACGTGTTGCTTTGCAAAACGACAAGGCCTTTTCGATATGTAAGTATATCGGACTTTTAGAGGTGTATTTGTTCATCGTTATGAACAACAACAGTCCCTCGGTAAGGTCGGAACATCCTGCTTCCGCTTTCTGCGTCGAACACGTCACGCAACTGTATAAGACTTTCCCCGCTCCCACTCGATTTTTTATGGCAAGGGTATAAATACAATCTTGTACGCCGTACCTAAATCCACCAGTTGGTCGAGCACATCTTCTAACCAGTCGAGGTAGGCGGGCCGTTTCTTGGTAACAGCGGTAAGTAGTATAAATAGTGCTTCAGTGAGGTCGGAGCGCGCCGCCGCGTCGCGCGCCACTTCCCGAGCAGAACACGACACGCAGCTGTGTAACACTTCCCGCGCTCCCGCCCACTCGTTTCCCAACACTAGCACTACCTATAATAAAAAAAAATACTAAAGCAAATATAATATCACTTTAGCCACTAAATTAAGACGTATTACAATAACTGCATTAAGCGGTCCGCACACATGCGCGATCGGAGCGGTCTAGCGGGCGAGCGGTCATCTGTATTGTACTGGTTGTCTAAGAAGGGCGCACATAGGTCCGGTCGCGGTTCGTCGCGGCTCGCGTTTGTAAACAGTTGCCCGCGCCTCGACTCGACAGACCGCGCGCGGTCTGACGGGTACGCCGGTAGTTTTTCACTCTTTCGGCTGAAGTTTGACGTAATCAAAGAGTTCGGATGGAGCCTCAACAGCTTTTGCGGTCAATTGTGATTTTATGCAATTGACCGCGACCTTTTTTTTTTAAATTTCGTTTTCTCATAGTAAACTGCAAGGAACGAGAAAAATCGAGTTGCGGCATAGTAATAACTAGTAGTTCCACAGACAGTAGACTACACAAGCACCCACCAAGAACTATAAAGGTGCATTTGTTATCAGATGTTGTAAGTAATATTACAAAATAAAATATGCTTTGTGATACTATGGATGAACTAATTTATATTGTCTGATGTTCAGAAATGTTAATAAAATTGCAAGAAATGTCTTGCATTTTTAGCAGATGATCCTGTACAACTACAGTTAGGTAATCAAAATAAAGAAATTTCTTGTTCCTACTTATGAAAAAATTATATGAATGAATGAATGAAAAAATATAAACATATATTGAAATGAAATGGTTAGAGAAAGAAACGTAGTAAAACGATTGATGGAATTTCATTTGATCAATATCAAACTCTGTTTTACATTCCTAATTCCTATTAGCATGACCAGCATAGCGCCACCTAGTGTGAAGTGGCAGAACTTTGAAAGATAAAGTGACATCTAGTGCTGAGTAGCCTAACTACGCCCGCGCCCGGACCGCCGGACCGCCCTAGACCGCTCGTACCGCGTGGCGACCGCCTTGCGACCGCCTGGCGACCGCCTTGCGACCGCCTGGTGACCGCGTGGCGACCGGACGGGTGGGTAGACTTGCGAGCCAAAGTTGCCATCAAACACTGTAAACTACTATTTCTTTCAAAGTAGGTTGCCATCAAACAACAATTCATTGCCGTGTTTTGGATATGAAATTGCCGTGTTTAGGGGCAAAAGAGACGTCCGCAAGTGGTAAATATAACCAAGATGATGAATACATAATTTCAAAGCTTGTTTTATGGGCTTCTCAAAAATATTAATTTTATGTTGTGTACCCCTCCATTACTTGTCCTAGGTAGACGTACGAGTCAACAACTTCAAGAACCGATATACCACAGAGATACCAGAGGGATAATGTGGTCGATCGAGAAATGAAAGAAAGAGATGCAGTGATTTAATATGGCATGAGTTAGAAAGAACCATTTAAATTATCTCGATTCAGTGGCTATTTGTAGTGTTTTTCTCTCAGTAGTGTCAAATGCCAATACATTTTTGACAGCGCTGAGCCTGATTTTCCATACATTTTTGTGGTTGAGAATTGCCTCAAGCGAAAACAGCCCTATCTCTCTAGTTGTACTAGCTCTGTGCGATCTACAGATATTGAGGTGGGTACGACGACATGGGCGTTGCACATGACTAGACATCTGATTGTATGCACTATCTATATATATAAATATGCATGCAAATATGCACCAAAATATTTATGTACAAATATGCTCTACCAAAAACAATTTATTATTAGAATTTAAGTGTATTTTACATTATATTAATTTAAATCGGTTCAAACTTGTGATTTTTAGGCTAAAAACGACTGTTCATCGTCAACTAACGTAACCAGACACAACTTGAAATTTTGTGCTATATTTCATTGAAAGCAAGTACGAACATTGTTAATATTTTAATTATACGCATGTGTAGCTAGCGCGATGCTATTCGCTTTTCTAATAATTCGGAAACAAGTATGATGATAAGAATAAGAAAATGTTTATTGTTAAGCCGTGTAAAAAAATGTTATAACAATTGGTATTGTGGCATACTTGCCGATGCCCCATTACTCATTAAATTTCTTATTATGTAACTAAATCTATCCTTTACAAAACCTAATAACTTAACAATATTAAACTTAATTATTCTAAAATAAAATAGTAAATGAAACTTAGAAGCAACAATATTATTACCTATACTAAAATCTACAATGTTAATTACCTTCTGACATAAATGTCGGATCGCGGTCGTCGCTTGTAACATTTGCACGGTTTCGACGACCGGCGCGATGTGCGCAGGCGCAGCGACGACCCTCAGTTTAAAAAACTACGACAGTTAGTTGGTAACTCTTTTGTCTTCAGTCCGGCTTTCTTTTGTAAAAATTGTGTTTTATAATCGCTTTCCGCTTTTAATGCTTATTGTGTTATCATTGGACTTCTTTTCTAAGATTTAGACATTGATTACATTCTTGGTAGTCTAAATAAACTAACTTGTTGTGATACCAGTGTTTTTGTGTTTGCCTGGATTCCCGGATATCGTACCAAGGAAGCATCCAGGTATTTACGGTGCATCATCACACATCCCCAAACACTACAGTATCAACAGCTTGCCCATTTTGAGCGTACAATAATCTTTTATAAAATAGTTATACAAAATAATAGTACACATGACCTCCACATGTACCGCTGGCCGCGGTTTGACGACCACTGGTCTAGAGCTATGACGCCGTTGACGGACGTCCCTAATAATAATTTTATTGTTGTCCATTTTTGTTGTAAAAAATATCTGGAGTGCGTAAACGCACCTCCGCATTAAAAAAAATAATATATCTGGAGTGTGTAAACGCTCCCCCGCTGAGCGGTCGCCACGCGGTCCGGGCGCGGGCGTAGTTTTGCTACTGAGCACTAGATGTCACTCATGGGCTAGAATCTTAAAAAAAATCTCCTTATTTCCCACCATAGACAAATGGTAATTTGCATTTTGACTTTCCCAATTACATTCTCTATGCCCATTCAAGGCTGCTCGAGCTCGAGTTGCAAAATGTCAAAGTCAATCAATCTTTTCCTTAAAATTTTCAGCAGTTTTTGTGCTATCTTTTTTAATGTTATATTAAAGTTATTGTGTTAGTTATGTAAAGTGTTCGTGCTTATCGTCTGCACTGAACTGTTACAAAACCACACATTCATTGTGTTTTATGCGTTGGTGTTCAAACATTGGTCTTTACTTAGTGTATTTTTGCATCCTGTAAAATATTGTGTCGTATGCCGAACTACAACTGCAGGCGAAGCATAATTAGACAACGTATTCTGAAATAGTTAATTAAGACTCAAGTGGGTGTCTAATATCAATAATAACTGTGCAAAATTGAAAAACTTTATCTTATGAAAGTTAACCTAAAAAATGTCCTCAGAAATTGATGTGAATGATGAATAAACGTGAAGTAGCATAATATTTAGTTTTATTTATTAACTTCCTTTAGGTACATAGGTTTTAAAAATGGTAAAATAATAATTATATTTTAATTGGAGAATTGACTATTTATATGGATACAGGAATTAATAAATATTTATGAAGCCAAAAAAAGTACTGTCGCCATGTTTTAAATATATAATAAAAACCATTATACCAAATAGTAATAGTTCCCTATATTTAAAGTAATAAGTAGTTTTTCGCATGTCGTATCTATTTGTTTGTGTAAGACGAGTCTATTTTTTCTTTTTTTTGTATCAATCTCATGTGTGTATAGTATAATACTAGTTAGTAGGTTTTGTGTATTTCTGTGTAATTTCAATATGGACCAAGTTGTCTGAAATAAAGTTTATTATTATTAAAAAGTACATAAATGTCAAACTCTAAATTACCAGTCCGCTATTGGTTGTTCATAAATTCCTGCCTGATACGTAGTATCTATGGTAGTCTGTGATGTCACTTTATCTTTCAAAGTTCTTCCGCTTTATACTAGGTGGCGCCATGCCGGTCATACTAATGCTATGGCCACATCTGCGCCCTACGGCGAAGTTTTCGTCACTGGGGGCTAATTCATCTAATTCAAACGGTAGTAATTGGTTGTTCACGATTTGAACTACTACCTGAAGCTGGGCACACACGCTGCGATGATCGCATCTATTCATCAGATCAGTCCAGCGAGGTCCTAATATAGTTGCATTGCCATTAGGTAGTTATTGAGGAATCAAAATGACACCCCTATTTTAATCGAAAAATATTGATTTAACAAAAAAAAAATTGGCATCAAAGTTGTAGAAAATCAAATTTTAAACAACTTTTGTTCCTATAACTTCTGCTGAAAAATTGAAATAACACAAGTTATTGAAGAAATGAAATGGTACAACCAACTATTTAAAAAAATATCGATCCTACAAAAAGTTGATGGGAATCAAAGTTGTAGAAAATCAAATTTTAAACAACTTTTGTTCCCATCAACTTTTTGTAGGGTCGATCTTTTTTTAAATAGTTAGTTGTACCATTTTGTTTCTTTAATAACTTGTGTTATTTCAATTTTTCAGCAGAAATTATCGGAATAAAAGTTGTTTAAAATTTGATTTTCTACAACTTTGATTCCCATCAACTTTTTGCAGGATCGATAATTTTTTAAATAGTTGGTTGTACCATTTCATTTCTTCAATAACTTGTATTATTTCAATTTTACAGCAGAAGTTATGGGAACAAAAGTTGTTTAAAATTTGATTTTCTACAACTTTGATTCCCATCAACTTTTTGAAGGATCGATATTTTTTTTAAATAGTTGGTTGTACCATTTTGTTTCTTCAATAACTTGTGTTATTTCAATTTTTCAGCAGAAGTTATAGGAACAAAAGTTGTTTGAAATTTGATTTTCTACAACTTTAGTTCCCATTAACTTTTTGTAGGATCGATATTTTTTTCAAATAGCCGGTTGTGCCATTTCATTTCTTCAATAACTTGTGTTATTTCAATTTTTCAGCAGAAGTTATAGGAACAAAAGTTGTTTAAAATTTGATTTTCTACAACTTTGATGCCAATAATTTTTTTGTTAAATCAATATTTTTCGATTAAAATAGGGGTGTCATTTTGATTCCTCAATAACTACCTACCGGCAATGTAACTATATTAGGACCTCGCTGGACTGATCTGATGAATAGATGCGATCATCGCAGCGTATGTGCCCAGCTTCAGGTAGTAGTTCAAATCGTGAACAACCAATTACTACCGTTTGAATTAGATGAATGAGCCCCAGTGACGATAACTTCGCCGTAGGGCGAATGTGTGGCCGGTCCATAATAGTGATGGGACAGTTTTTAAGATTGTGAACAAGTTATCAAAATTACGTCACTCGTTTTACCACGTTAGTTTTACTTACCACTTTATTTAATATATACTAAATATAATATAATTTTATTTATAAGCAGATTTTGGCTGTATTTTTACTACCTAACTTCTCTGTAGTTATACATGCTAATATAATTTTATTTATAAGCAGATTTTGGCTGTATTTTTACTACCTAACTTCTCTGTAGTTATACATGTTCTATACTAAGCCGAATGATGGTGACGTCAGACAATCATTATGAACAACTTTTACTATGGAGCCCACACAGAATACAAAAAAAGTCAGCTGTTCCATATTTAATTACCGCTGGAATCGACAATATGTATGAAACAGCTGAATCTTCCTCTCTTCCGTATTGTGCCACCATAGTAAAAGTTGCTCATAGTGATGGTCTGAATCACCTCTTCTTGCACAGCTGGTTTGTCTGTGGTCTATCAGTCTCTGGCAGAAATATCCTAAGCATTTTTTGGTTTGGGGTTAGAAACCGTCTGTAAGATGTCCCTCTAATGACCATTCCTGCTAATTATAGATATTCGTGTATTTAAATCTAATTCTAGACTTTGCTGATGATTTAAGAATTGCATAGAAAGAAAATTATTTTGAACTACCTACGCGTATATCTACCTAGTGATGTAATTTCGATAACTTTATCACACTCTGAAATATACTAAGCGCTACACAAGTCGGCGGATGAGAAATTAGTCTCAGATGACACTTCGCCGTGATTCGCTAATAATTGCGCATGTCTGCACAATGCCGACGCCGCGTGGCGTAGTGTTGATCACGGGCGTAGGGATTACGCAGGAGGCATGAGGTTGGTGGGCTGGTGTGCCCCGGCGTCTCGTCTTTCTGGCCCCCGAGCATACAAATATTTAGGCTTTTGCGCAGCGTTCTGCGCAAAACTTCCCATCCGACGACTTGTGTAGCAGTGTGGCGCTAAATAATACTGTCCCACCACTATTAGAACTACCGGCATGGCTCTACTTATGCTATGGCCACATCTGCGCCCTACGGCGAAGTTATCGTGCTTGGGGGCTCATTCATCTATTTCAAACGTAGTAATTGGTTGTTCACGATTTGAACTACTACCTGAAGCTGGGCACACACGCTGCGATGATCGCATCTATTCATCAGATCAGTCCAGCGAGGTCCTAATATAGTTGCATTGCCAGTAGGTAGTTATTGAGGAATCAAAATGACACCCCTATTTTAATCGAAAAATATTGAATTAACAAAAAAATTATTGGTATCAAAGTTGTAGAAAATCCAATTTTAAACAACTTTTGTTCCTATAACTTCTGCTGTAAAATTGAAATAACACAAGTTATTGAAGAAATGAAATGGTACAACCAACTATTTAAAAAAAATATCGATCCTACAAAAAGATGATGGGAATCAAAGTTATAGGAAATCAAATTTTAAACAACTTTTGTTCTCATAACTTCTGCTGAAAAATGGAAAAAACACAAGTTATTGAAGAAACAAAATGGTACAACCAACTATTTAAAAAAAATATCGATCCTGCAAAAAGTTGATGGGAATCAAAGTTATAGGAAATCAAATTTTAAACAACTTTTGTTCTCATAACTTCTGCTGAAAAATGGAAAAAACACAAGTTATTGAAGAAACAAAATGGTACAACCAACTATTTAAAAAAAATATCGATCCTGCAAAAAGTTGATGGGAATCAAAGTTGTAGAAAATCAAATTTTAAACAACTTTTGTTCCCATCATCTTTTTGTAGGATCGATATTTTTTTTAAATAGTTGGTTGTACCATTTCATTTCTTCAATAACTTGTGTTATTTCAATTTTTCAGCAAAGTTATCGAAACAAAAGTTGTTTAAAATTTGATTTTCTACAACTTTGATGCCAATAATTTTTTTGTTAATTCAATATTTTTCGATTAAAATAGGGGTGTCATTTTGATTCCTCAATAACTACCTACTGGCAATGCAACTATATTAGGACCTCGCTGGACTGATCTGATGAATAGATGCGATCATCGCAGCGTGTGTGCCCAGCTTCAGGTAGTAGTTCAAATCGTGAACAACCAATTACTACGTTTGAATTAGATGAATGAGCCCCCAAGCACGATAACTTCGCCGTAGGGCGCAGATGTGGCCATAGCATTAGTGTAAAGCGGCAGAACTTTGAAAGATAAAGTGACATCTAGTGCTGAGTAGCCTAACTACGCCCGCGCCCGGACCGCCGGACCGCCCGACCGCCGGACCGCCCGACCGCCCTAGACCGCTCGTAACGCGCCAGTTTGCGCAGGTACTGCCGTACCGCCGGACCGCCCTAGACCGCTCGGACCGCTCTACCGCTCCGACCGCGCCTATGTGCGGATCGCTTTATGCTGGGTACATCAAATACAGATGTTCGTACGAGCTACATTTCCACAGGACACCAGAGAAATAATTTCAAGGAAAATAATAATGTGACGTAAAGTGACTATAAGATTCGCGCACATTATATCGGGCCGCAGCGCATTTCCATAATGTATGGAAATGCGGGAAATTCGGCAGTCCGCTGCGCCCCGGCACAGTGTGCGTGTTCACATAAAATACATATATGTGATTTCAGCGGATTTTTGCGCTGCGATACAGCTCGGCATAATGTGCACGAACTTTTATTATTAATTATTAATTGAACGGAAATTCCAGAACTCTGACCTAGCGGGTCTACGGACGTACGCATGTTATCTCACGATTTTTTTTGATCGAATTCGTTATTGTATGAAAATCCGTACAGCAATCCCTAAGAACTCATTGCTTTTTCAACTCGTGACTTCACGATTCTAAAACGTGCACGTTCCCACTAGGTCACCCCTGCGGGCTTAGCATTCGGACCATAGAATAATACTATAGACGTGTCAGAACGTGACAGAGTTATGAAGAAGCATATATCTGTCACCTTTGCACACGTCGATAAACTCTTGTCGTGGTCTTGTATGCTAAGCTAGCTGGTTTGCAGCTTTAACTCAGTCAGTGGTTTTCTTCTGACTCCTAACTTGCGGAAGAGAGGTCGCAGCCTCAAGACACATTTCATTGCTGCAGCTAAGGGCTGATGTTCGCTGCCCGTAAGGAAAAAGCAGTAATGAAAAATGTTATTAAAAGTGCCTTACCAGTTTAACGACGTCCAAGCCGGCGGCACAGGGCGCCGTGTGGAAGCCCGACACCGTGAGCTCGGCGACCTGCCCCACGAGAGGCAAGCAGTCGCCCATCAACGCGGATACCACTTGCTTCAGGATGTTGAACATTGGCTGAAAAGCAAACATTAAGCCCGAATAAAGAGGCGCCAGCGTAAATTTAGCAAGATAAAAAGAGTTCTCTGTATTGAAAGCCTTAAGTGAAAAAGAAACAGAACTATGCTATTTAGCTAATATAATTACGATGGCGCCTCTGTAGTCGAGCTTATTCAGGCTATAATCAGCACCACACAAGTCGGTGGATGGGAAGTTATGCGCAGAACGCTGCGCAATAGGCAAAATATAGGTATGCGCGGAAACCAGAGAGACGAGACGCCGGGGCACACCTGCCCGCTAACCTCAAGCCTCCCGCACGCTAACTCTACCTCTTTCACTACTTCGCCACTTGTGTAGGCATTGTGCACACATGCGCAATAATTAGCTAATCACGGCGAAGTGTCATCTGCGGCTAACTTCTCATCCGCTGACTTGTGTAACGATAGTATAGACAAGTGAACTGAAAAACAACAAAAAAATATTTTGTCGAAACGTAGGTAGCTGAGAATAATTGTTATCTCATCAGCTTTTAAACAGTAAAATAATACCGGCTTATCGTTCACAAGCTATGATGACACAAATACTACAAATACATTTTTTTTGCGCGAGGTATTAAAATAATAGAAGTAACTGAATATTTCCGACATGTGTTCAATACTCGAAAGCGCAAATTAATTGCAGTACAGCCGGAATCAAACTTCTTGGCGGTTATGATGGAAAATAATATTTTTTTAGAAGTAATAAGCTAGTTTGATTGTGTTTTTGTGATTTGAATAACTCTTTAAAACATACGATTACTGAAAGAAATCCGAAAAGCATTTTTATTTCACCAGTAACCTGTAACGAAATAAACAATATAGTAAAATCATTAAAAAACAAAAAAACCGCTGGCTACGACGGAATTTCTGTACAAGTAATCAAGGAAACTATACAATTTATATTAGAACCGCTGACGTACATAATCAATCTCTCTATTGAAACCGGTCAATTTCCAGATGGCATGAAACCGGCAATCATAAAGCCCATACACAAAAAGGGCTCAAAATCAGAAATGAGCAACTACAGGCCGATCGCCATACTGCCAAGCTTTTCAAAAGTATTTGAAAAAGTCCTATGTAATAGAATCACATCATTTTTTGAATCGAACAAAATTCTCAATTGCAACCAGTTTGGCTTCCGTAAGGGAAAAACCACTACTCATGCCACCTTTAAAATGCTGAAACAGGTCTGGGAAGAAATTAATAACAAACAAACTGGTGTGGCTCTTTTTCTAGACTTGTCAATGGCCTTTGATTGTGTTGAGCACAAAGTTTTACTCGATATATTAGAAGAGATGGGCTTACGCGGTACATTTTCTACTTTACTAGAGTCCTATCTCAGTAAAAGAACACAGGCAACAGCTGTAGATTCATACAATAAAGACACAAAAACAATAGAACAAAAACTCTCTGAATTCCAAAATATTGATTTAGGTGTCCCGCAGGGTAGTATTGCCGGGCCAACCCTATTTGATTCATATGTGAACAAACTACCGCAATTCATCAACCATCTCTGTGTTATGTACGCCGATGACATCACTATATTTATACCTCAGAAAAACGCTAGTAAAACCGATTTCGAACAAGAAGTAAATGATACGTTAAAGAAAGTTACAGACTGGTTACAGAGTAAAAACTTAAAAGTTAATATTCATAAAACTAATATGATGCAATTTACTAACTATAAAACTGTCCCACTTAATCTTAACGTCATGTACAACGGAACCAGAATTAAGGAAATAAATGAAACCAATTTCCTAGGAGTAACTTTGGATAAACACTTGAACTGGAAAGCGCACATTATAAAAATAAATAACAAAATCTCTAAGCATATCTACGCTTTATCAGTGCTCAGTAACATCGCTTCAAAATCAGTAGCAATGAACGCCTACTATGGATACGTATTCCCTCATTTAACATATGGCATAATATTTTGGGGTGACTCTGTAAATGTTGAGAACACGTTTATATTGCAAAAGAAATGTCTCCGCTCAATATTCAATTTAAAACCCACCGACTCTGTACGCAATATATTTAAAGTTCATAAGGTCCTAACCTTGACAAGTTTATACATATTAGAGATATGTTTATTTGTAAAAAATAACGAAAAAATATACTTCAGTAGTAAATCTAATAGAAATGAAAACTTACGGACAAAATATAAATACAACATGCAGATTCCCCAGGTTAATAATACCATGTACCACAAAAGTACATATATAAATGCCATACTCATTTTCAATAATTTGCCCACTGAAATAAAAACACTAAATGGGCATAAATTTAAAACTTCTCTTAAAAATTGGTTACTAGATAAAGTGTATTACAATCTGAAGGAGTACTACGACAAATAACTATTCGCAACTTTATAGTACCTACTTCCATTTAATAATTAATACCTAAGCACCTAGTACTCGTAATATAGTATGTTGTCAATACTTAGTAATAAAATAACTTTATAACCTATACCTAAGTAGGTAACTAATAAGTAGATATAAGTAAAATTCTATTGTACGTTCTGCATGAATACGACTGTTGATACATTTCTAGTTAATAAGACCGCTTTTGTAAGCACAGCACACAGTTGAACAATAAAGTTTATTTCTATTTCTATTTCTATTCTATTTCTAGTTGACAATATCTTTTTGTAACAGCTAACCATAAACAAAGCCGATTGACGAAAACAAAAATAAAATCAACTCAGAAATGAAGAAGTTACAAGCATATTTAATTTCTTGCTAGACAAAGAGCGCACTATGGCAGGCTATGACGTCATTGCCCGTAAGTGTCGTACATTCACCATACTATGTTATGCTTTGTGGGAAAGGGATAAATCATCCCCTCTTTATCCCTACCAAAATCTTTACAAGGTTATATCTCTAAACTTGACTAGCCAATTATAATTAATTTTTTCAGTTAATGAATCATAATTAATTGCAGAATTCACTAATCCGAATACTTTTAACTAATTCAATACACATCAACTCCTCTATATTGTTGCGTGTTTACCTACACGCTGCGCGAAAGCCAATTACTTCTATTATTTTAATTTGCATTAATTTATTTTTAACTAGATTTTGCCCGCGGCTTCGCCCGCATGATATTTCGAGGCCCCTACCTTACCACCCTTAATAAAGGAGGTGGAAAATAAGAAAACAAAAAAAATCGATTTGACATTTGTTTGATTTGACAGTTCTTTTTTGACATTTCTTGGAGCGCACGCTAGAATAGCTCGCAGATGGCAGATTTTTTCCTACTTACTTAACACTTATTGTTATAATTTGGAAAATAAACGCAATATCATTATAATTTATAGCTTACTAGACGACCCGCCCCGGCTTCGCACAGGTGTATTATACATATAAACCTTCGTCTTGAATCACTCTATCCATTAAAAAAAACCGCATCAAAATCCGTTGCGTAGTTTTAAAGATTTAGGCATACAAATAGACAAAAATAGCGACTTTATTTTATACTGTGTAAGGATATGTTATTCTGATGTATAAGCTATATAATTGCAAAGTTTCATCTCAATCCGTTCAGTAATTTTTGCGTGAAAGAGTAACAAACATCCATACATCCATCCATCCTTACAAACTTTCACGTTTATAATATTAGTAGGAAGTAGGATGAATTGTCTTACCTCGACTAGGTTGGGATGTAGCGCGAACGGCGGCAGCGTCGGCGCCAGCAGCCGGAACAGCTCCGCGCAGAGTTCAGCGCGCGACGTCAGCGCCGATATCAACGCGGCCGCGCACTCCGACGCGCCGCTCGCTGCCAACGGTTCTTGCGCCTGTCCCGGGAAACTTACTGTTACTACAATCATTATTTTTTTGCAAAAAATAGAATTTCCGACTTCACCCGTGTACAGAATTCGCGAATATTTCGCACGGATCGATGTAGCATTTTTCACATTATTGTTAATTCATTTAAATGGCTCAGCCGATTTCAATAAAATTAAATTTGAATGGGACCAATTTCGAAGTATACTCTTTCCAATAAAAAATAATTATTCAAATCGGACTACTATGAAAAAGTTACGCGTGGTTAAACATAAAAAAATAAACGCGTCGAATTGAGTACCTCCTCCGGTTCGTCGGTCAAAAACTCTCTCTCTTCTTCTTTGTCGTGTTGATGATCTTTAAAATGTTTAGTTTTCTCCAAGTATTTGGTCAAATAAATCCAAATTCGTTTCCGTTCACTGGCATTTTATCTTCTTTTTTTTTAACCGACTTCCAAAAAGGAGGAGGTTCTATGTTCGTGTGTATGTTTTTTTGTGTATGTTCATCGATAATTTCGCCAATTTTTATTTATTTTATTTTATTTTTTATTTTTAAATTACATGGAAAACAAACGGCTTTCTAACAAACACAGTAAAAAGAGGTTAAATGACAATACGTAAGCCAAACAGTTTTCACTTATAAGTACAAAGTGCCCAATACGGAATAGGTATGTAAACAAATGATGTGGACTTAACTAATTTAGGTATCTATGCACAATACAATAGCATTCACATAATTAATAAAGTTGACAACAAAAATATCTACGAGCCAGAAACTAGTTTGTTCCTGTCTATTACTTGATGCCTTTAAAACCTACTTTAACAAGGTGTTTATTCTTTATAATATCTCTTTTCTTCTTACTTATTCTTTTTAAAGTGTTTTCATATTTAGATTTAGTTTTATCAAAAAAGTCTTTATTGATTAATTTTTTAAACGAATTTCGCTTCATCACAAACAAATCAACATTCCTGGAATAATTTTGATTAAAATTGAAAGAAATACGGATAATGAAAGAGTTTTTGCGGTAGTTGGTATCACAGTGAGGAGTGTGCAGCTGGAGCTCATTTCTGCGCGGGGTTGATCTATACGGAGTCACAATGCCAATCATAGCCAACAAAGATGGACAATCTATTGCATTAGATACTATTTTATGTAATAATGTAAGATCTGAAGCCTCTCTCCTGATCTTTAAAGGTAGCATGTGATGATGATAACAGTGCTCATCATATTCAAAACTGGATCTAGGCATCCTAGTCTTGTAGTTTAATGCACGCAAAAATTTCTTTTGTGGCCTCTCTAGAATGCTAACATATTTATCATAACATGGATTCCAAACCTGGGAGGCATATTCGAGCTGACTTCGTACCAGAGAGCAAAACAGGATCTTCAAACTTTTAATTGACTTAAAATCTTTGGTAACACGTAATATGAACCCCAAGGTTTTCATAGCTTTGGCCGAGACTAATTCTATGTGTTTATCAAACAGGAGTTTAGAGTCAAGAGTTATGCCAAGATCAGTAATTTGGTTGGTTCTTAACAGATTTTGGCCGTCAATGTTATAGTTATACACTAGACTAGCTTAAAACCCGCGGCTTCGCCCGCGTTGTCTTAGTAGACAGGTACTGGCTTATGAAAATAGCCCGTGGTTTGACCCACGTTTGTCTTAGTACTTGCTTAAAATTATAAAAGGCTGCCGGTTGGCTTGCGTTGTCTTGGCACTTCCTTAAAATAATAATAGGTCGTGGTTTAGCAAAGCATTATCGTATAACGTATTACTTGCAAGGATAATGTCTATGGTTTGGCCTGAATTGTCATAGTATTTGGCTAAAATGATAATAGGTCGCGGTTTGGCCTGCGTATTCTTAGTACTCGCTTAAAATGGTAATTTATAGCACGCAGCTTAGCCTGCGTTGTCTTAATACTTCCTCAAAATTGTAATAGCCTACCGTTTGGCACGCGTTGTCGTATTACTTGCAATGATAATAGCCCACGGTCTGGCCGCTTTGTTCGAGTAACTGCTTAAAATGATAATAAGCAACAGTTTGACCCGCGTTGTCTTGGCACTTGCTTAAAATAATAATACTTCGTGGTTTCGCCTGCATTGTCGTATAACGTATTACTTGAAAAGATAATGCTTAGTAGGCATTATCTTTTCAAGTAATAGGCATTGCCTGCGGTTTGGCCTTAAATGTCCCAGTGTTTAGCTAGAATGATAATAGGTCGCGGTTTGGCCTGCGCATTCTTAGTACTTGCTTAATATGGTAATTTATAGTACGTAGCTTGGCTCGCGTTGTCTAAGTACTTGCTTAAAATTACAATACCCTGCCGTATGGCTTGCGTTGTCGTATTGCTTGCAATGATAATAGCCCATGGTCTGGCCCGCGTCGTTATAGTATTTGCTTAAAATGATAATGGCGCGCGGTTTGGTCCGCATTTTCTTAGTACTTACTTTATATGGTAATTTCCCACAGTTTGGCCCGCGTTGTCTTAGTACTTTTTTTGCTTAAAATAATAGCTCTTGGTTTAGCCCACGTTGTCGCATTGCTTGCAAGGATAATAATTAGCCCACGGATTGGCCTGCTTTGTCTCAGTATTTGCTTAAATTTACTTGTATCTAAAGCTTATTATGGAGTACGACAATTTTTAGATGATAATTTGCAAAATTTTCTAATTAAATTTAGTTATTGTATAATTTTTACGTCCTAATGATTATTTTATGGCCAAATTGGACCTAACTGATAATTCAATATTTTTGTGATTAGTAGTAAGATCTCAATGTAACACAGTACAAAAATAAATGTTCTTTGACTTTAATAGCCCACGGTTTGGACCGCGTTATTTTATAACTTGTCATAAAATAAATACTTAATAAAGTTATATTTTAATATACCTACTGATTTTTTTTATAGCGAGAAAAGAATATTTTTCGATTTATGATGAGATATATGACGATCATGAGTTGAGCCATGTAGTTTCCCACTCGTATACCAAATTTTATCCAACTCCATTCGCACGTCATGGTCGGCCAAGTGCGAGTCGGACTCGCGCACGCAGGGTTCCGTACCGTATGGGAGCCCATTCCTCTTGCCGTTATTAATAGCGAGCAAAAAACTCATTAAAATCACGTTTGTTGCATGTCCCTTAAATATAAATTTTATTCTATTTTTAGTATTTTTTGTTATAGCGACAACAGAAATACATCATTTGTGAATATTTCAGCTGCCCATCTATTACGGTACCTACGGTGACAGACAGACAGACGGACATCGAAGTCTTAGTAATAGGGTCCCGGTTTTACCCTTTGGGTAAGGAACCCTAAAAAAGGCCAGTACAGGTATTCATCATGTTTCATTAAGTCATTAGAAATTTAATTTCGATTATTCTGAACTCAATGACAATCTCGCCCATAACCGTTTACGCGGTCAAAAGTGATCGAGACACTTGTAGGACTTTCAGACATTCTCTGACCAAGTACAGACGAAAAAGTAGCACACAAGAAGGTACATTTTATTTGAAAAATACATAGCGCACCTACATCTAGACGACAGGCATGTTCTAGGATTCCATAATACTCATCATTTGACTAACTTTTACTATGGTACCAACCCAGAAATCACGTAAATAAAATTAGCTGTTCAACACAAAAAATTCATCGACCCGCGACAAAATGTAAAGAATAGGTAATTTTCGCTTTATCAGGGTAGTTCCCATAGTAAAGTAAGTAGTTATTGATCCGTATGTACCCTAAGTTCAAGTCTATTGGCTCACAAAATAAAATCGTTCATAAACTATTAGGGGCCCATTTTGCCCCCATTGAAGGATCTAAATTATCTCAATTGAATTCTAGATATTTCAATACGTTTAAAAAAAAACGCGATCAAGTTATTTTTCACGCTTATAATATAGGATGTTTGGTCTAGCGTTAGACAAGGAATCCGGGACTTTTCCCAGGACGTTAATAGTCATATATTAGTTAAAAGGGTGAGCTATTTTCAAACAATATTGCATCGGTTTTCGAACAGTCATTTAGTACTTTTTTAGGAAATTGATATCCTGAAGGACCCACTGAAATTTTCCGGGATAGCAGTACCCCAAGTGGTAATTTGTGTTATTGTCTAGCGTCGTACCAAATTTCGTTAGAATTCATTCACCCCTTTTATCTTAGCTTTATAATTGATTATTTTGGCTATTGCTAAGAAACCCAATAGATTTTCCGGGATAAAATAGTTACTGTATTGAAACATGTTGTGTGCTTTCTACATACCTACCAGATTTCATTTATAACCGTTCAGCTCGTCTGATGTAATTATTAAAGCTTTTTTCACCATCTTTGGGAACTTATCAGACCCGTTAGATAAGGAAAATTCGGAAAAACAGGAAGAAACGTAACTTTTATTTTATTTGTAAAGCATATATACAAAGTTTTAAGTCAATCGGTAAAGGTAAAAAAAAATTAATGCAAACAAAAAGGGCCCGTTTTACCCCGTTAGAGGTCGATTTTGCGAAATTTTCGTCCTTTGTGCTTCATTACGTTGTACATTGTACCTATGTTCGAAATTTCAAGTCTCTATCTTTAGTGGATTGGGTTGTAGCCTAAACTGATTAATTTTGGCTATCCCTAAGGATCCCCATAGAATTTCCGGGATAATAATAGTTCATGTGTTGAAACATGTTGTGTGCTTCCTCCATACCAGATTTCATCCATAACCGTTCAGCTCGTTGGATGTAATAGACGCTTTTTTCACCAACTTTGGGACCCAATTTGACCCCTTAGATAAGGAATATTCGGAAAAACAGGAACAAACGTAACTTTTATTTTGTTTGAGTAGCATGTATACAAAGTTTCAAGTCAATCGGTAAAGGGAATAAAAAGTTACATACAAACGAAAAGGGCCCGTTTTACCCCTTTAGAGGTCGATTTTTCAAAATTCCGTTCTTAGTGCTCCATTACGTGGTCCAATGTATCTTTGTTCCAAATTTCATGTTCGTATCTTTAGCGGTTTGGGCTGTAGGCTGTCTGTCAGTCAGTCACTCAGCGAAGCCTTTTATATAATAGATTGTTTGTCGATCTACTGAAGGTGATACAAAAGCATTTGAGTACGTTTAAATCAAGCTTATTGCTTATGCAATAGTTATGAAAGTTAACTAGATCCAATTGTAGCAGCTCCATATCCCTATAACTGTTAATAGCTTTATAAATTTTCATATCGTCAGCGAACATTAGAAACTGAGAATGTTTAAAGCATTGATTAATGTCATTTATAAAGATAACAAACAGTAAAGGCCCGAGAATCGAACCTTGAGGAACTCCAGAAGGAATCAATGACGGTGCTGACGTGTATCCATGCAGTGCTACAGTTTGGGTACGACCATTCACATAAGAAGTAAGCCAACGGAACAAATTTCCTCGGATTCCGGATTTGAAGAGTTTTTCGAGAAGTTTACGGTGGTCGATCCGATCAAAAGCCTTACTGTAATCTGTATATATAGCATCTACTTGCCCTCCACCTTCTATGCTAGCAGTAACAGCTTCAATAAACGAAATCAGATTAGTCGTGGTAGATCTTCCCTTTAGAAAACCATGCTGCTGTGGCAAGAATGTATGCTTAAGAGCTTCGTACAACTGACCGTGAACCACTTTTTCAAGCACCTTGGCTAGTACACAAAGTTTAGAAATCGGCCTATAGTTTGAGATTTCCCGTTTTTGACCTTTTTTATGAATGGGTGTTATGATAGCTGTTTTCCATAAAGAGGGCATTGTTCCTTCAGAAGTGGACCGGCTAAACAGTAGAGAAACGGGAAATGCCAAGCTTTCAGCACAATTCACCAAAAGGTGCGGATGTATCCCATCGGGTCCGGCTGACTTACTGCAATCCAAATTTTTCAGTAATTTCAGTATTTTATCAGTTGATATTTCAACAGAATGTATATCAGCAGTAGATGTGACTATTTCAGGATTAGTTTCATTAGAAACCGAGGCTTGGGTAGACGGCTGTAAGTAGTTTGAGTTAAAAAAGAACCGAATGTAACCAATTATGAACCGAATAGAAAAAATATTTTTTTTTCGATACGGAATACTCCCGAGGTGGTCCCATTTTAATTTTACAGAAATCGGCTGAGCGGTTTTTGATAAATCAACAATAATGTAATGAGTTCGAGGGAAATATTCGAATTTTGTACACGATGGAAGGCGGTTTTGCCATTTTTTGTGAAAAATAATTATATTTTATTATTAGGCCACTAAACAGTGTAAATGTTCAAGGTTTACTTGAAAGCCTAATTTTGGCCGTGAAATCACTTTTCACACTTTTCGAGTTGGCCGAATAACCTGTTTGAAAAAAACTGATTTCAACCATTTTAATCAGGTTTATTTAAATTCTGTTCAATGTTGCGTAGTGGCAGTGAATATGGCATTATTATGAGCCATCTTAGCTGCTATTTGCTAATCATCAACTTGCCAATCCGCAGAGCTGTATCGGTAACCTTGGTTCCTTATGTCTGAATTGACATCCCAGAGATTCTGACCAACTGATTTCGCGATATCTACGGAGCGGAAAAGATGTTGAATGCAGACGTCACCTGTAGCGTGAGGTCAGCGTGCAGCGTGACAGCGAGCTCCCGGAGCAGGCGCGCGGCCACGTCGGGCTCCGCGGCCGCCAGCGCAGCCCCCGCCGCGCCCAACAGCTGCCGCCGCGTCCACGCGTCCTCGCCGCGACTGTTCTGGACAGGAACGAGTGGTTTACTCACTAACTATACTAGGATTACCAGTTTATCGGCTATATGGTACGAAATACCGGCGATATATATATATCGGCGAAATTAGGATAGCGATGCGTTAGTTTATATAGAATACATTTAAGCGATTCGAACAGATTTTTGCGCTGCGCTGCGATGCGGTCCGACATGATGTGCGTGATCTTTATATCTGCACCTGCGCACCTAGTATGGTATTGGACACGAGCTCGGCCCCGGGCTCAGTATAGTCTATGTGTACACTGTCATCTGAGCGCGGCGGAGCCTGCGCCCCAGCTGTGATGAATATATCTCCGTACCTGCGCTGCCTGCACGATATGGGGCGCGAGCTCGGCCGCGGGCCCGGCGCAGTCCGCGCAGAGCTTCCTGAGCGCGAGCGCGGCGGAGGCGGGGCACCGCGTCAGCGCCGCGCCCGCCGCGCGCACGCACTCGCGCCCCAGCTCCGCGCCGCGCGCGCCGCTCACTGACGACAGCCATGACGCGTAGCTGCCTGCAACGAGATACAACATATATGTGTGACAAGTGGTGTAGAGGTATAATTTGAAGAGTGTTTCTAAAGGAGCACTGAAGTTGAGCAACATAGTGTAGTCAATATTGGGGTGACCGTAAATGGTACGGAGCGCTACCGTGGCTACAATGGAGATGTTAAATTGTGGGCCCAGTTCCGTTAACCGTTTATCCATGTCAGTTATGTGGTGCTTAAACATACGTACCTAGACAGTCAAGCGCCGTATTGAGTGTCCGTTTATCCCGCGCCGTGTTGGCCTGATGCACCGCATGTTGCAACATGTTCGCGAGCGGCGGCGGCGCGCGTTCGTGCGGCGCGGCGTCGGCCAGCGCCAGGAACACGTGTAGCGCCGCCTCGCGCCGCGCGGCCGCCGTCGCGTTTACGTACGCAGCCTCCACGGTAGACCAGCACCACTCGCCGAGTATCGCGAAACAATACATCTAAGGACATAAAAAGAAAGCCTATTTGACAACATTGAAAATAAGCCTGAAAAAGACATATTTCACTTTATTTAAACTAAAATATGTATAATTTTCGCAAATTGCACGAAATAAAATACGATATTTTTATGATATTTTATCTATGACGTGATTTTACGCTTTAAGATGGGCGGCAACTCTAGTGACGTCACTTGCTAGTAAGCGAGAATTTCTCGATTGCCTGTTGTTTGTGTAATTTGTTTTTTATGTTTTCGTAGTAATATTATTGGATCTGTAAGTTACTTATAAAGTATCTTTTGCAATTTTTAGAATGTGAACTGGCCTGTTTACTAGCGTGTGACGTCAAACGTATCATGTGACCAGCGCCATTACAGATTGTAGTTTTTGGCGGGATCTTGAAAATCTATTCTTTATCACTCACTGTCTTTCTTTGTTTATTCGGTAGATTTCTCGGAAATATAAATGTAGTGTGCTTATTAGGTATTAAAGAATCATATAAAACAATTTCCAAAAAGTAGTCAAATAGCCTATTATATTGATAATCACGTCTGTGCTAAATCAAATAAGAACAACTAAGAACTTGGTCGTAACGTCGAGAGACATTTTTGAACTTTGACTACGAGTAGTTAATTACTCGCGATAAATCCTGTTCGAGATTTGTTGAAGTTGCGCAGGTTCGAAGTGTCATGTATATTCAGTTAGGAAAAATACTCTAAAGTAATTATGTAATGTAAGTCAGCAAGTATGAAGGCAAAGAATTTATGAGTCTTTTGCATGTGAATATTTGTATACGTAAGACAGTGGCATAATTTTAGTCCCGTTAACTGGGTTTTATTTTTGACGAGTGAAACAAGTAATTCATGTGTCAGAGACACTTAGATATTATATTATAAACATCACTATCATTCAAATCACAATCGCAGAAAGATTTGTCTGGTATTGTGCGTCATTTGTTACCAAACTTATACATAAATAAGATAACTATAAATGGATCCTCTGTGGATGGTATCAACAACTTACCAAACTATCAGCAATGTCCTGCCGATAGCACCGCAGCAGCTCGAGATCGTCTTTACACAGCGTAGTTTCCGAGGGCGCTTCAGACTTCACAACCAACACGGTCAGCAGTTGCGAGAATACTTCCCGCCAGGCGGCGTTCACGTTCGTCTTGCACTCCATTATGTTCAGGATTTAACATAAATAACTAAGAACGAGTTAATTCTCTGTGGATGGTATCTAAAACTTACCAAACTATCAGCAATGTCCTGCCGATAGCACCGCAGCAGCTCGAGATCGTCTTTACACAGCGTAGTTTCCGAGGGCGCTTCAGACTTCACAACCAACACGGTCAGCAGTTGCGAGAATACTTCCCGCCAGGCGACGTTCACGTTCGTCTTGCACTCCATTATGTTCAGGATTTAACATAAATAACTAAGAACGAGTTAATTCTCTGTGGATGGTATCTAAAACTTACCAAACTATCAGCAATGTCCTGCCGATAGCACCGCAGCAGCTCGAGATCGTCTTTACATAGCGTAGTTTCCGAGGGCGCTTCAGACTTCACAACCAACACGGTCAGCAGTTGCGAGAATACTTCCCGCCAGGCGACGTTCACGTTCGTCTTGCACTCCATTATGTTCAGGATTTAACATAAATAACTAAGAACGAGTTAATTCTCTGTGGATGGTATCTAAAACTTACCAAACTATCAGCAATGTCCTGCCGATAGCACCGCAGCAGCTCGAGATCGTCTTTACATAGCGTAGTTTCCGAGGGCGCTTCAGACTTCACAACCAACACGGTCAGCAGCTGCGAGAATACTTCCCGCCAGGCGACGTTCACGTCCGTCTTGCACTCCATTATGTTCAGGATTTCATCCTGGTGAATTGAAACGTTCAGGTTAAAACAGCTATAGGTCGAAATCAAACTCGATGTCGAAAATTGCTATATAATAGTGTCATAGTAGGTACAATATACAGTTTTGTATCAGGCTTTAGTAGCCTGATTAGAACATACGTCTACAGTTGAAATGTGATTGGAACGCAGGTTGCTTCAACCAATAAATCACTTTACTGAAATTCCATCAGTTATGGCACTAGACCATCGTGGCACGAATCGACTAAAACCACAAATACACGTCCCACCGCGTTACACGTTGTACTTGCCTGCAGCGTGTACCAGAAGTAGAACACGAGGTTCGAGCGAGTCTTGTGTATGGGGTAGTGTCCGGGCGCGGCCTGCGCTTGTAACAGCACTTGTATCATTCGCCGCACCGGTACACTCGATAAATTCACGAACTCGGTACTGTATCAGTATTTAGCATCGAGCAGAAATTATCAAGATGAGGGAACAACTAACTAACTCTAACTCTCTCCTTTCATCATATGAGACGCAACTTAAGAAGTCGACTGCCATCATAGCAGATTATGAGCAAAAACTTGCCCAATCTGTTTCGGTCATAGTAAACTATGAGAAAAAGATGGAAAAGTACGGAGACCAGCTAGGTAAAGTTCTCGGAAAACTTAAGAGCTCTGAGAATAGCTCACACTCTCTTTGCGCTTCTGTGGGGTTGGACCCTGCCATGCCTGGGCTTGTGATACCTGCTCCGTCATCTAAGCCTGTAACTTCAACGGCACCTGCTAGACCTCTCTCCACTACTGGCATGCCCCTACAATCAAGCCGTAACAGAGAAGACAGGCCCGCTGCACTGGATGGCGCAAAAATTGTCAAAGAGGTCGTTTCTAGCGTATCGGTATCTGCGTCTCCTAAGAGAAAATTGATTGAGTCGGGTTCCTGTCAGATATCTGAACCCACTACTGACAAAGGTTGGACGGAAGTACGATATAAGAAGCCGCGTCAGTCCCTATCCTTGCGCTGCGTCGCTGGACCCGATGTGACGTCCCTTAGGGCAGCCGAGTCGCGCAAACACTTTCATCTGTGGAATATGTTATCGGACTTGGATGAAATTAGAACCTACTTAGGTAAATTATGCCCTCAGAAAACAATCACCGTGGAACAATTAAAGACTTCTAACAATTACAACTCCTTCAAAATAGGAGTCCCGGAAGACTGTTTTGATAAATGTTTCTCGGTTGATGTATGGCCGGAAAATGCGCGTGTTAAGATATGGATTAATTACAAAAAGAGGAAGAGTCCGCCAGATGGACCGTCGTTTCACCGAGGAGTCGGCGCACAGTGAGCCGGGCATCAATACGCATTCGCAAGTCAACATTTTCTACCAAAATGTTCGTGGACTGAAGACTAAATTATCGTCATGGCGCGCCAGTATGTTAATCTCCAATCATTTACTAGTCACCGCTACTGAAACTTACCTCGATAGTTCAGTGGAAGATGCCGAAGTGGTACCTCAAGATTGGACGCTGCTACGTAGAGACCGGGCCTCCCGAGGTGGGGGTGTTTTGCTTGCTGCAAGGCCGGGTATCACTGCGACTCGTCGCCAGGAGCTTGAATCTGAATTGGGAGAGGACCTGTGGGCTACCATTACCTACCGCGGTATTTCTTGTGTAATTTGTGTTGTTTACATCAAGCCGACGGCATCCGATGCTGTTTATATGAGTGTATTCACTAAAATAGAATCTTTCTTGTCTTCTTCCAGACAGCATTTCTTTCTCTTTGGAGACATTAATATGAACAGTGCGTCGAATAATATTAAAAATTATTATTGTTATTTTTTGACATACTGTAATTTAATTGACTATAATGGAATAATTAATTCTCATGGAGGTATTCTTGACGTCGTGTTGGCACAGGAGTGTACTGAGGTGCAGTCCCAGTGGGTATGCGTGAAGGATGCCGTTGATGGTTTCGTTCCAATCGATGCCTTGTACCATCCTGCGCTTGAAATTCTTATTTCTCTCCGGGTACGCTCAAATACCTGTACTTCTTTGGAGCCGAGTAATATCGATGCTTCACGCGATTGGAACTTTAGTAAGATGGATATTCCACTCTTTCAGTCATTGCTAGCCGATACTTCATGGGAATCTGTTCTTAACTCTACCGATGTCACAATTGCTACGGATGCTTTTTATAATATTTTATATCAGTTGTTTGATGCATCTGTACCCAAAAAGGTACGAAAAGTAAAGAAATGTAGCAGATACCCGGTGTGGTTCGATGCAGATATCATCAAAGATGTAAAACGTAAAAATAAACTGCATAAAGCTTGGAAGAAGTCGAAATGTGTTGCTTCCTACTTACAGTTCTCAGATTTGCGGGCCGATCTAAAAAATCGAATTTCCCAGGCATACAAGTCTCATATGGTCAATATAGGCAGGAAACTGCAGCAGTGTCCTCAATTTTTTTGGAGGCATGTACATAGCTTGAGATCGAAGGGTGGTTTTGAACCCCGAGTTTCGTATGAGGGATGCACTTTTACTGGCGTGGAGGCTGCTGAGGCATTTGCAAAATATTTTTCTAGTGTTTTTCTAAATGATCCACCGGCGCTGAACGTTGACGTGTGTCCTGATAGAGACGAGCACTGTGGCTACGTTGCTATACCTAGTGTGTCACCCGAGGACATCGACCGCGCTATAAACAAATTGAAAACAAGTAATTCACCAGGTCCCGACAGCTTGCCAAGCTCAGTCCTTAAGAGCGGTAAAGAACACTTTCTCCTTCCTTTATACCATATCTTAAATTTGTCACTTAGGAATGGAAGGTATCCCGACCAATGGAAAATCTCGAGGGTGACCCCCATCCCTAAAGGTAGTAATAGGACTATTGTAGAGGAGTACCGCCCAATTGCAATCTTGTGCGCCCCTGCCAAGGTATTTGAATATATTTTGCACAGTGAGATTTATAGGCAAGTAAAGCAGCAGATAGGGGAAGAGCAGCACGGCTTTAGGCCAGGTCGCTCAGTAAACACTAACTTGCTATGCCTGGTCGACTATATTTCTTGTGCTTTGGACCGTGGATCTCAAGTAGATGTAATTTATTTCGACTTCCAAAAAGCTTTCGATAAAATAGACAACGATATTTTGCTACGTAAGCTATCATGTTCATTTGGTTTCGCTCCCAGTCTCTCTATCTTTATCTCGGACCTCATGCGTGGCCGGTGTCAATATGTGAGGCATGGGACGTATGAGTCGCGTCCTTATCCCACTAGATCTGGAGTAAGCCAGGGTTCCGTGGATGGTCCGCTCTTCTTCCAGATGATGATCCATGACCTGGCCAAAGTATTAATCTCCGCTCAATGTCTCCTGTACGCGGATGATCTCAAACTTTTTCTTGAGATCAAAACACCCAGTGACTCATTAAGACTACAGGATGACATCAACCGCATTTATGAGTGGAGTGTCAAGAACAAAATGCTATTTAACTTGGGCAAATGCAATGTCATGACCTTCGATCGGAAGAAGAATCCAACTCATTTTGGTTATCGTTTACACGACAAAACTATAAATAGAGTAAGTCATATTAAAGATTTAGGTGTAACTTTTGACCGTGGCTTCACTTTTCACGATCACGTCACTGACCTCGCTAAAGAGGCATTTCGTCGTCTTGGCTTTGTACTACGCAATTCCAAAGATTTTGAAAACCCTCAAGTAGTCAAAACTCTATACAGCTCTCTGGTCAGAAGCAAACTGGAGTCGAGCGCTTGCGTCTGGAACCCGCATCATGTAACTTACGCCCGGATTCTGGAGAAGGTCCAAAAAGCATTCTTAAGATTTTTATATAAGAAACAATATGGTTATTATCCATTCTTATACCCGACAAAATTTTTACTTGGCCAACTTGGCTACAACTCCTTAGAGGTAAGAAGAATCCTAGACCAGCTCCTTACCTGCTGCAAAGTTCTTCGAGGGTCAATTGATTCAATTGAGTTGCATAATTTGCTGTGCGTCTTATTTGTACCTGACGAGCCTGGTATACCGTGTAACAGACGGGGCCGGATGCAGAGCCTTTTCCACGTTGAACATAGTCGTACTGTAGCACGCTCTATGTCGCCTCTGTTGCGCTCTCGCACTCACTTCAATGCACTCTTGTCTGCCAACACTGATTGTGATATCATCTTTGACAAATGGAGATCCATTGTAGCCGTCCTCACGGCATATTGTGAAAATCTCACTGACCAGTGGGATCGATGCAAACGGCCTGATAGTTCGTTTGTAATCGAAGAATTATGAATTTGTGACATTTAATCTAATTTTGACATTATTTGTGCTGATTTTTTATTTGACATTTTATAATTCTATTATTGACATTGTATAATCATAATTTATGCATGCTTTTTTTGTTGTGACATTTAACCTAATTTTTGACATTGTATCCTAGATTATTATTTTTTTTTTAATTTGACATTTTACCATTGAAATTGCGTGACTTATGTTTGTTCAATTTTTAAAATTATTTTTTGATTTTGTATTGTATTTTTTTTTTCCGTTGGTTTTTTATTTTACTTTAATATTGTGAGGCAAATGTAATTGATTCAGATCGTTTTTCCTCAATAAAGAAATTTGAATTTGAATTTAGTTGCCTGTTGTTGAACTTAGTCCTACCCCTCAAGAGTGATTGAGCCATTTCTATTCTAGCTATGCAGGTTGTCTCTGAAATTCCTGTGGTATCGAGCATTCTCTCACTAGACCACGAGCACGAATAAAAACCACAAATACACGTCCCACCGCGTCACACGTACTTGTACTTGCCTGCAGCGTGTACCAGAAGCCGAACACGAGGTTCGAGCGAGTCTCGTGTATGGGGTAGTGTCCGGGCGCGGCCTGCGCCTGTAACAGCACGTGTAACATTCGCCGCGCGGGGCCGGTGCTCTCCTCCTCTCCGTAGCGCTCGATGAACTCCACTATGGAGCGCGCGTGCGTGCTGCCCACCGCTACGCAGCATGTTATTATGGCGGATAGCAGCTCCTAGGAAGTATTGTTTTAAATAGTCAGTGTTTATTTGCATGATAGTGGGTATACAAAAAAGATCATAGAATTATATACAAACTTATATCTATGGGGCCATTCAAGTATTACGTAAGCAGATTTATTACAATTATTTATCTCCCCTCCCCCTTGTCAGCAAAAGTAAGCAAAGCTCTTATCCCTCCCCTCCCATTCTTACGTAAACATTGGTACCTGTATGCATTTTTCTTTTTTGATAGAGGACTGTAACACACACCATGCGTAAAGAAATAAATAACTATTGCTGACGTAATTACTTTCTAGACCCCCCACCCCCATGTCACCAAAAATAAGCAAATGATAAACCCCTCCGCCGCCCCACTGTAGTGTTTACGTAATACTTGAACGGCCCCTATCCACTATAGTTCGGCCGTTCAGAGAATGCGTTCCTGACACGTCATCTTGAAAAAATGTTTTTGGCCGATATCTCGAAAACTATGTACTTAAGGGCAAAACACATTAAGATCATTATTGTAGAAAATTAAATTTCACATCTTTTGTTTCCAGTAAACTTTTTTTGTAAAACTTACCGTTTACGATTAAAACTTAAACTTAAAACATTTAATGAAATTTAATTAAATGGAACATAAACACCATAATAGGAGTGCAAAATTTTGTGATTGAAAATTAACATAAATTTCAGGTTGCCGTTGTGAGAAGTTCAATTTTTTCAGGATAGGTCGAATCAAACAACTTGGCGGCTATGATGTTAGCTACCAGCTGCGAATAACCCAATCCAGACTAATGCTCACTTAAGGCTGCTCGAGGATTGGGTTTCCCGCAGCTCTAGCTAAATTCTTAAGCTAAATAAATATTATATTGTTTTGGTACTACAATAATATTACTGTAGAAAAATATTAACACCGGTTATACTTTAATTTATTTTTCATCCCCCCAATCGATCCCGACCACCCATCGGAAAGAGTATTTTTGCTTTCGATATCTGAGTGCAAAAGCCAAAAGCCGTTTTTATCCGCTGGCTAGAGGATAGGTAAAATTGAATTTAGAACATCGTGTGCACTAAGTTTGTGAATTCAAAACATCATTAAACCTATTTACTTCTACCTCCATGGTGCCGAATATCATACAACCTTTTTAAATTTGTTAAAAACTCAGACTCGGAACCTTCTTGGTGTGTACTTTTTATTTAATTTGATTTGAGCGCGCTTTTTTTTTTCACGTGTTATTTTTAAAACAATATGTTAAAAACAAATGAAAAACCTAGTATGAGAAAAAAAAATAGCGACGAGAAAGTTTTTTTGACGCCAACAGAATTAACTGAAACTATTGATAATGCGCAAATTAGCTTGAAAAAGCTCCTTCAACAATCACGCGAGAAGTACTTATTTGAAACAGTACGCTATGTAGACGACTTTTGTCATTTCATCGCTGAGGTGGGATGAAAAGTTAAGTGTTGCACTCGAGTGCAAAGATTTTTCAACTTGTGCTTTTTTTATTTCCTCGCTAACACTCAGGTTTATAATTTTAGAATCCTTCGCTTGCTCGGTCATCAATATTGAGCTCGCGGTTAATAAGCAACTTTGCACTCTTGTATAACAAATAATTAATATTTTGATTTATTAGTGAAATAATGTTTTTACCTGATGTTAAATTATGGTGTAATATTAAATATAAACACATCTAGGTTGGAATGGAATCTGATTCATGCTTGTGTACCCAAAATATAGATTCATTAGATTTTTTTTACTGCGTACTGTGATGAACAGGATGGTAAACTACACAGCCAATAGAGCATCGGAAAATCATAATGCTTATTGTGAGAGTGTCCCTACACTTTCAAGTTCAAATTCTAAAGATTTGTGAGGCTCGCGTCGTGCCTATTTGAAGCACAGGGGAAGTACAGCCAGGAGGAGCCAGAAGGATCTTGCCAGTCCAGATTATTTACTTTACTCATATCAACTGTCGAGTTACCTCCATAGAATAAGAACAGTAATAGAAATCGTACTAAAATAGCAAGATATATACACCACTTTGTCCCATTTTAAATATGAAATTTAAAAGGTGTTAGAAAAAGATGCACATACACCCGAACTTACGTAATTTCGAAGGGTTTCACAAACTAGCATTGAGCTATCTCGGCTGTCCAAATTCAAAAAGGTAAAAAGTAGGACGGTAAAATGATCAGAGATTTGAACCTTCTTACTGGGACGAGAGGGTTCAAATTTCCGTAAAAGACAAAAGACCAAGTTTAACCTAATTTTTAACCATTATGATATTCTAGCTGGTGATTTTGACGTATGCGAGAGACATTGCGTTTTTTTTGTTCCATTCACTATCGCGTATGCTGTATAACCAGATATGAATAAGACAGTTGTACCGTAGTGTTTATTTGAGTAAAATTGAGCAATACTTCTATGACTTGTAATTTTTCTGAGAGTTACCTCGTTGGGCGAGTTAGGCACATCGTCCCGAGCCATGATAGGCGCGGCGAGGTCGGCCACCGAGCCTAGCAGCTGTAACGCAGCGTTGGGATAGCTGGTCGCGTCCCCCGCGCCGCCGGCCGCGCGCGTCGCCGCCAGGCACGCCTCGCACGCATCCAGCGCCGTGTCTGACACTATCTCGTTACAGCTGTACGAGAAAACAAATTTTTACTGACCAAACCACATTTTAACCTAATGCTCTAAGATGCTCTTTTTAATCAATGAAAATACGGATGGGGTTCTTCAGAATCCCATCGCGATTACTTAAGTGGTCGCGTATGTTTTTTTATCAACAAGTTGATCTACGAGTATGTCGAAAAGTTGCATTCCTACACTTCCACACAAAAACGTTATGAGTGACTTTTGTTCCTGTGGTGGTGTGTTTTAGTGAAAACTTGAAAGGCTGAACTGAAAATTTTAAATAATAAAGCGGTTTATTTTCTAATAATAAATATATTGGATTAATTTAAGTAAGTATTGTTAGTTAGTAAGTATTAATTTTAATTTTATTCTGTAGATACTCAAGGCAAACCATCTTCGCCTTTAATACTGTGTCGCTTAGCTTTTATTTGTTCTGTTTAGTTTTCATGTTGTACCTATTGGTGTACACAGTGTTAGTAAGATTTACGGCAGGCGGTCCGGCAGCGTGGGCCCGTAGCTGCCTCACTCCTCTCCGTGTATAGTCAGCCAGTACTCACGTGTACAGCACGTGCACGGCCGTGAGCAGCGCGCGGCACAGCGGCAGGCGGTCCGGCAGCGTGGGCCCGTAGCTGCCGCACTCCTCTCCGTCTATAGTCAGCCAGTACTCACGTGTACAGCACGTGCACGGCCGTGAGCAGCGCGCGGCACAGCGGCAGGCGGTCCGGCAGCGTGGGCCCGTAGCTGCCGCACTCCTCTCCGTCTATAGTCAGCCAGTACTCACGTGTACAGCACGTGCACGGCCGTGAGCAGCGCGCGGCACAGCGGCAGGCGGTCCGGCAGCGTGGGCCCGTAGCTGCCGCCCTCCTCTCCGTCTATAGTCAGCCAGTACTCACGTGTACAGCACGTGCACGGCCGTGAGCAGCGCGCGGCACAGCGGCAGGCGGTCCGGCAGCGTGGGCCCGTAGCTGCCGCACTCCTCTCCGTCTATAGTCAGCCAGTACTCACGTGTACAGCACGTGCACGGCCGTGAGCAGCGCGCGGCACAGCGGCAGGCGGTCCGGCAGCGTGGGCCCGTAGCTGCCGCCCTCCTCTCCGTCTATAGTCAGCCAGTACTCACGTGTACAGCACGTGCACGGCCGTGAGCAGCGCGCGGCACAGCGGCAGGCGGTCCGGCAGCGTGGGCCCGTAGCTGCCGCACTCCTCTCCGTCTATAGTCAGCCAGTAATCACGTGTACAGCACGTGCACGGCCGTGAGCAGCGCGCGGCACAGCGGCAGGCGGTCCGGCAGCGTGGGCCCGTAGCTGCCGCACTCCTCTCCGTCTATAGTCAGCCAGTACTCACGTGTACAGCACGTGCACGGCCGTGAGCAGCGCGCGGCACAGCGGCAGGCGGTCCGGCAGCGTGGGCCCGTAGCTGCCGCACTCCTCTCCGTCTATAGTCAGCCAGTACTCACGTGTACAGCACGTGCACGGCCGTGAGCAGCGCGCGGCACAGCGGCAGGCGGTCCGGCAGCGTGGGCCCGTAGCTGCCGCACCCCTGTCCGTCTATAGTCAGCCAGTACTCACGTGTACAGCACGTGCACGGCCGTGAGCAGCGCGCGGCACAGCGGCAGGCGGTCCGGCAGCGTGGGCCCGTAGCTGCCGCACTCCTCTCCGTCTATAGTCAGCCAGTACTCACGTGTACAGCACGTGCACGGCCGTGAGCAGCGCGCGGCACAGCGGCAGGCGGTCCGGCAGCGTGGGCCCGTAGCTGCCGCACTCCTCTCCGTCTATAGTCAGCCAGTACTCACGTGTACAGCACGTGCACGGCCGTGAGCAGCGCGCGGCACAGCGGCAGGCGGTCCGGCAGCGTGGGCCCGTAGCTGCCGCACTCCTCTCCGTCTATAGTCAGCCAGTACTCACGTGTACAGCACGTGCACGGCCGTGAGCAGCGCGCGGCACAGCGGCAGGCGGTCCGGCAGCGTGGGCCCGTAGCTGCCGCACTCCTCTCCGTCTATAGTCAGCCAGTACTCACGTGTACAGCACGTGCACGGCCGTGAGCAGCGCGCGGCACAGCGGCAGGCGGTCCGGCAGCGTGGGCCCGTAGCTGCCGCACTCCTCTCCGTCTATAGTCAGCCAGCTGCACGCACACGACGCCGCGCGGTTCCACGACATCACCACCTCTTCCGATGGAGGCTGTTTACTGTAGTCACTATTGAACATATTCAATTCTACAATAAAGCGTTACAGCATACCTACGTATGCAAGTTACCAGCTAAGTGTTACAGCATACCTACGTATGCTGTAACACTTAGCTGGTAACTTGTATTTCAATATGTCTGTACAGCTAAAGACTTCAGACTTTTTCGGCATGACTTGGCAAGACTACAGGTGCAGTCTAAACTGATGACATGTAATGAAGTCTGACATCAAATCATATGTAGGTACTTATTTTATGCCTTATTAACGACACATTGCGATTTCAAATCTTCTATTATATTTATAAAAACAGATCATATTATATTGATGTAGGCAGTCAAGACCCAAAAACTTAAATCTTACTATGTCAAACATCATCATCATAATCATGTTCAACAACGATGTATAACGATGGGCGAGAAAAGTAGGTATATAATAAGTATGGAATATATGTACGTATACATATAGATTGAGTTATACATATTTCTCCATTTCTGTTGATGTATATTGACTTATACTCACTTATAAACTGACTGCAAGTATCGCAGCATATCATCTAAAACTGCAGTGCACGCGCCACGCAGTGCAGCTCTGTTTTTAGCGCGAAGTGACGACCCCATGGTCATACTATTATACTGTGGAAACAAGAATTTTTTAAGTCCAATATTTTTTATCTTTAAACAGGTAAAAAGACATGCTAGTATAGGCCGCGCCACACAAGTTGGCGGATGTGAAGTTAGCTACAAGCTGCGCAATATCCAATCCTGACTGAAGCTCACATAAAGGTGAGTGTTGATTGCGCTTCACACAGCTTATAGCTGTAGGGATGTAGTTGGTCATAATGACAAGGTCAACTTCATCTTAGAGTATTGCCAAGGAATTCACAGCCACTCCATATTAAAAAAAAAATGTCTACAATTTACATATTATTTCAAAACTTCACATCCACCTACTAGTATCTCGGCCTAGGCTTGGCTAGGAATATATTTAAATTGGAGAATTACTTCCATTGATTTTACAAACTATACATTTTTGTGCTTTTGTGTTTATTCATTTTGATTGCAGATTAACAGGTACCCAGTTATGTTTATAATCTTACAGAAACAATATATTTATATTTCGTACTTTAAAATATAGCCTATGCCGATTGAATAATGCTCATTATTTAACCACATTCATCATTCAGACCACATCAACTATTATTCTTATTGGCATACATCCCACACTATCCCTCTTCGGTCTAAAGACAACCTCAACCTGATGACTCCTTCTGCTCGAACTACTTTTTATGGCAAATCCTTTTCATTCCAAGCAGTCCAATTATGGAATCCTCTACCCATTTCCATTAAACGGGCCCCGTCCGTAATTGTTTTTAAAGAGGAGGTTAAAAAATTATATCTGTCGCAATCTTCAAATAGTTCTTAGTTTTTGGGTGTTTTATTAATTTCTGTAGTTTGCTTATTATTGTATTTGTTTACTTATACTAGTACATTGGTTATTTGTGTATGTTAGAAGTTAAAAGTATTTATTCGTTTATTTTATTATATTGTTTATTTATGTATTAGTATTTATAACATTTGTATGTATATGTCTATTTTATTTTTAAAGTGTCCTCTAAATTAGCACACCCCGTCGTTTTTTCTTTTGTACCCTCTCTCTTCATCCTAAGGTTGCCTGGAAGAAATCACTTTCAGTGATAAGGCCGCCGGTTGCTTCACATATTGTATCATCTAATTTTCTCTATTTTTCTGTTTTATGTGTGTGTGAATCAATAAAGAGTTTATCTATCTATCTATCAACAAAGCTTGCACAATCCACAAACATTTGTAATTCTGATCAGGAAGCTAGAGTAAAAGCTTAGAAACTATAATAATAATGTAATAACATTACTTCTTCTGGTATCACAGTCAGCACTTCCAGCAGCAGTGATGTGTTCTCTTCACTGGAGAGTGGTCGCAATATAGCCGCCAAATCTACAGTGCCTTGCTGAAGTATGAATGCAGCCAACTGTAATTTGAAATTTAGGATTAGTTTGACTTACAGTGACTCATGTAAAGTCCCTGAGTAGGCCACTGCAGTATAAGGACTAATATTGATAATAATATGAACTTATTATTATGGATAAATATTTTAATTCTAGTAATTTTTAGAATACAACTATAGGTGCGTTAGTGTTGGGCTCGATGGTATTTTTAGCATTTGCAAAATAAGCTTTAATGTAAACCGTTTGGTTTGGGAATTTCGACCATTTTTCTTTGACATTGACATTTGACATTTTTGTCATCTATGACTAATAATTAAATAAAGATAAACATTCTAAATAATGAAAATCATAGTAGAAGGAAAGGGAGGAACATTTCCTTCTATTATGATTTTCATTACATTGTCATGTCATAAAAGGTGGCCTAACATCTTTCCCCTTCTATTTTCAATTTTGAGCATGGGATTTATAGATCAGATCAAAGAGAAGAGGTAGATGTCATGTCGTACAGAGAGGTGAAGACACTGGCCTAGGACCATGGGACTTGTAAGTTGCTCCACCGACAAGAGCCGCACTCTTAATGAATCTGAATCTGAATTCCGAATTTGAAGTTTTACACTCATAACTGTACTACTTACACTGATGCACAGTCTATTTGTAACAATCTTTGGTCCTCTAGAATAAGCAAATACTGCCTGAAGCAGTTTTTCTTTTAGATGGTCATAGCTCTCTGGAGGCACCTCAGTCCAGCATCTCAGTATTTTTGTATGCAATGTTGTTGCTGCGTAAAACTGTAATTCTGTACCCTGAAAAGAAAAACAAGTAATAAAAATGATATCAGAATATAATCCATGGAGTTCCCTTAAAATTTTAAGAGGTGTAACACCAAGCTTGGTGATTATTAGGTTTCGATAGATATAGCGGACTTATCGCCGGCCGGACTTTAGTCAAGTATTTCTCCGTATTTACCTTGGTAGGTTGAAGTAGCTCCCAAACAAAATTCCACGCTTCGGGTACTCTCTGGGCACTGGTGAGCCATGTGTGTGCTCTCGCCTGATCACCTGGCTCACCATTGTAGAAAACAGATACAGCGTATTCCACATTTTGGGCTGTAAAATCCATTTCTTCTAAACTTCTGGCAGGTATAGTTTCTCACACTCACAGAATAATAGCACTTTCTAGATCATAATTCAAATACTAAATTAGGAGAATACTAGAGTATCCGGAATATAGGAGAATACTTTTTCTGGCTCAAATAAATATAGGAAACAATTTTCAATTTGCAAAATCAACGGGATCAGCGTCGCACAGATGTTCGCCTTCGCCTGCCTTCGCCGACCATTTCTCAATTTTTCATTTATTTTGTTAGTGAGTGAGATAAAGCTATATATTTCCCTTTATGTTAGAGCGAGACAATACATTGGCAATTTTGGCAATACTGGTTTTTGAATTGAGTGAGTGTCACTGTCACTGTCTAAAATAACAAATGCCACAGACTACAAAAAAAAGAACTGTTCCTAAATCGAATAAAAATTATTCGATTCTTCCTATTTGACCATGAAAACCTTTTTGAATCACTTCCGGTTTAGTGTTGTCTGTGCAATAGTTCATTCAACTGTGTCACTTCGTTTATAATCTGTGATACTGTTCATTCTTTGTTTTCGATTCGGTGAATTTCAGTTTGTTGTAGTGCGTGTGAAAAATATTTTAGTCAAAAATTACTTATCTTCCAGCGCCATGAAGATAGAAGAAGTCAAAAGCACTGCGAAGACGCAAAGAATTTCAGCTCACAGTCACATAAAAGGTTTAGGACTTGATGAAAATGGAGTTCCAATACAGATAGCAGCCGGGCTCGTGGGACAAGAATCTGCGAGAGAGGTAACTGAATTCTTTTGTACTGTGAATAAGCCTTTGCAATATAGTTAGTAAATCTCAAGAATAGGTGTTATAAAAAGTAACAAGAAAATTATTGTGTATTGATTTAACTTTGAGGTTATAAATGTTTGGTAACCATGGTTACCCAAAATGTGAACTTATGATTTCTAGAGAAATGGTATTTTCTTTATCATAATGAAATTTACTTGTTTCACACTGTTAAGAAATAAGTGTAGAATAGGGCTCAAAGTCTGGCTTTGGGCCAGTCTATACAACGGTCAGTGGGCTTGCACACTGCTTTAGCTTAACCTAGACAAGCTGGAATCCTAAGAAAGTGTGAGATATACTGTACATGCAATTCTGTCACAGGCTGCTGGTATTGTGGTAGACATGATCAAGAGCAAGAAGATGGCAGGACGTGCACTGTTGCTGGCTGGACCACCGGGAACTGGAAAAACTGCCATTGCTCTGGCTATTGCACAAGAGCTAGGGAACAAAGTAAGAATTTCTCAAAGATTCTCTTGTTTCTTAAATTATTTTCAAATGTTCATACATTTTAAGTGATATAAAGTATCCTGTGTTCTTTTAAAATCTATACAATTTCTTGTTACTTCTATATTTGTAAGAGTTGTAGGACATCCACTGTTAAATATAAACAACAAGTGGTTCTTCTTCTTCTTCGTGTCAATGGTTTTATGCAAGCATTGCCCAGTGGTTAGTGACTGCCCCAGATGGAGAGGCTTCCATAAGGTCGCTGAATGTCCAGGTGTTTGGGCACTGAGAGCAGGACAATAGGTGCTCCATTGTCTGCACTGGAATATAAACAACAAGTGGTTGTAATACCTTCACAAAGTTTTTAAAAGTCAACTATAATCAGCGCCACACCAGTCGGTGGATGAGAAGTTATGCGCAGAATCCTGAGCAAAAGGCAAAATATAGGTATGCCCGAGAGCTAGAGAAACGAGATGCCAGGGCACACCCGCCAGTGGTCACTGCTTCGCCACTTGTGTAGGCATTGTGCACACATGCGCAATAATTAGCGAATCACGGCGATGTGTCATCTGCGGCTAACTTCTCATCCGTCGACTTGTGTGGTGATACCTATAGCTGGCAAAAAACTTCATACAGCAGTTAAGGCTCACTCTACTGTTTATTGTCATGTTAATAGGTGCCATTTTGTCCGATGGTGGGCAGTGAAGTATACAGCACAGAGATAAAGAAAACGGAAGTTTTGATGGAGAATTTCCGCCGCGCTATTGGCCTTCGTATCCGTGAGACAAAAGAAGTGTATGAAGGAGAGGTCACCGAGCTTACACCTGTCGAGACTGAAAATCCTGGAGGAGGTAAGTCTTCCACCACCCTAATATAGGCCAGATTAAACTTGATGAGTGTGATGTTTGCTACAAGCTGCATCAAACCCAATCCTCACGCAGCTGTTAAGTGAGCTTCAGTTAGGATTGGGTTTTATGCAGCTTGTTGCTTAATGAATAGGTCTACTTGAAAATGATAAGATATTGGTGCATTTTTCAATCTTAGCTGTTGTTTTGCAAAACAATTGAAGATGTATTTATTTGGCACTATGAAATAGTTTTATCAGTTCTAAAAGTAAAAAAAATGTTGCATTTCCCCTGCTCCATCTCTATTATATTGTAAAAATAATCATATTTATTTGTTTATAGGCGAGCCAAATATACTGATGTGCCTATATCAAGCAGAGTCGAATTAAATTAGTATTTATCTGTCAATCATTTTTTTCCTTCATTATCTAAAGGTCCAGTCTATTCTTAAAAGTGTTTATAATTCTTGCTGAGATTACATCCTCAGGCAACCTATTCAATGTTAATAATAAGAGTTACACTATATTTACAATTAAAAGCACTATTTTATCAAGTTGAAAATGTCACAGCATGTTAAAAAGACAGATTGCTTCTGATGATATCACAGTTTTCACAGAAACATATTTTTATAGGTTACGGCAAGACAGTGTCCCACGTAATCATAGGTCTGAAGACTGCCAAAGGAACAAAGCAGCTGAAGCTAGACCCCACCATTTATGAATCCTTGCAAAAAGAGAAAGTCGAAGTTGGAGATGTTATCTATATTGAAGCCAATTCAGGCGCAGTGAAACGTCAAGGCAGGAGTGATACATTTGCCACAGAGTTTGATCTTGAGGTAAGTTGATGTTAAGGTCTCGGTCAATGACTGATGAATAACAATTGACAACATTTCAAATTTTTAACATAATTTTATTTATTTATTTTCTGAAAGAATATTGCAAAATAACATATACGTATTTTTTTATTTTTCCAATACGACTTATATTTTCCGTAAAATTAAATTTTGAAAAGTAGCTTATTCTAAAAGGACGTAACTAACTAACGGTAGTAACGGACGTAGCAAAACTAAGGAATCATAAACAATTTTACTGAAGCCACATTAGGAAAAAAAATAAGAGCTAGCGTTGATGTCACTGTCAATGACAATCAATCCATCACAACATTCACAATTCACACAAATAGGCCGGGAGGTCAGCGCAAAAAATGCAAATACTTTCTAACAACTGCATTTTTGGTATTACGTTATCATGGTGGTGGTGGTGTATAACAATACCCCGGAGTCAGTGAACTCCTGAGGTTTCTTAGCGTTTGGCGGGGGTGCCAATTTAAAAAATAATAATATCATGCAACTACCTCTGAAAAAGCTGAAAATTGGTGTACCATGGGAAGAAAAAAAAAAAAATAGTTTAACGACTGCCAATCACCTGAAATATGTAACAGGGCCTGCCATACATGCTTTAAATTAGCACCACTTTAAAGAAGAAGAATAACTACTACTTATTAAGTAGTACCAAATAACTTTTAAAAATTCAAACGGATTCCTCCACCAAATGCTAAGGAACCCAGTTGACTGACTTCGGGTATTGATGTACACCACTTTGCTAACCTAATACCAAAAATTCGTCGTTTGGAAAGTACTTGCATTTTTTGCGCTTACCTCCCGGGCTAAAGCAAAATATGTCATTTGAAAATGACACTGACATTTTATTTTTAAACTACATTTTATGTGTCAACAGTCAGTGTTAAGTGTCATTTTATATTGCTAGTGTTTTTTTTTTATCAGAGGCAGCTGAACTTTTAGTATAAATCCCGAAACGGCTTGGGTGATAGTTTTTATCTAATATCCTAGCAGTTACTGCACTAAAAAATTTGGAAAAATAAGCATAATGATCAGCATCCCGATATCTCGAAATGGTTTTGGAATTTCATAGCCTTATAAAATATGAAAACTTGTCAATTGTGTTTGATTCTCTGCTGCCTCATATTTAAAAGATGAACTCTGACAATTATTCTGTTTTGGGATCTGTTTGTTATATTTTACTTATTTTGAATATAACCACAGGACAATAACTCGTGTGTAATTTAAAATAATGTGGACTTAGTTTTTACCGAAAATTTAATGTGAGTTTCGTTATTTATTCTTTAAAATTAAATGTGTGAAAACCATTCGTTTTTACAATAAAATCATTTTTTTAAGGCATCTGTATCATCATCAGGGAATCTCAGTAGGTATAGGAGCTGTATTTGGTATTTATTTTGTAATATGTATCTCTCATTTTAGGCTGAGGAGTACGTTCCGTTGCCAAAAGGAGACGTGCACAAGAAGAAGGAAGTGGTACAAGACGTGACGCTCCACGACCTGGACTGCGCGAACGCGCGGCCGCAGGGCGGACACGACATCATGTCCATGATGGGCCAGCTCATGAAACCAAAGAAGACTGAGATCACAGGTAAACTATTTATTCCCTAGAATCATAATATCAGGTACTAGAGGACCCGGTGAACTTGATATCACCTTCATCTATCGCACTAATTCGGTCGATTATAATTTCGATGGCGTTTAGCGCCACTAACTGCCAAATACGACAACAGAAAAAAAAAAACAGCCCTTACTCCAGGTTTTGCGTAGTTTACTTAAACTTTCGCGTTCACGTCTGGCTCCATAGGTACCAAACATTTCGGTTAGTTCTTCTTCGTATCCGCCAGGGGCGCTGTACAAAAATGTATAAACCCATACGTAAACAGCTGTAGTTTCAATTTACGTGTAAACCAGCCGGGCTAGTATGCGCGCCACGAATTATTTCGTTCGTAGTGTCAGAACGAGACAGCGTTATGGCAAAGTATTCAACTGTCACTTTTTCACACGTCGAAATGAGTTCTTGTCGTCGCTTTTCGTGGTCGCATGCTTTATAGCCTGGACTAAACCCTCTGGTCAAAAAAAAAGTTTGCTTTATTCTTTAGACATATGGAAATGCGCTTAGAATCGTCTTTTTTACAAAGGGTTTCGATAATATACTATAATTATAATAGGTAGGTGCAAATTTACGTACTTATTCACCAAATTACTAATAACAGTTTAAACTTACATAAAATAATTTACTACAAATTAGATGGTAGGAACTTTTTATGTTAAATTGATGTTTTTGTTATTTTTCTCGCTACATTTTCCCACCATTCTTGAGTTTTAGCGAGATAAACAAATTTTTAGCAATTCATTTTTATATTTATCAGGTATAAATAAATACGTGTCAAAGCTCTAACACATTATTTAAAAACAATCTAAGACAAACAAACTTTAAACAAACAAATTTTTAGCAATTCATTTTTATATTTATCAGGTATAAATAAATACGTGTCAAAGCTCTAACACATTATTTAAAAACAATCTAAGACATTGCATCCTCAATTCTGATATATTGTTTACAGCCAAAGAGTTATTCTAAATAAGCTATACAAGCTATACTGAACTAAACCATTTTGCAAGAACTAAAATTAAAGCAAGGAAGCATAGGAAAGAATAGCAACATTTTTAGTGCTGATTTTATTAAGTGTGTAGGCTACATAACATTATATCGTAGGCATTCTTATAACACATCAGTGTGAAATTCTGAATGTATTTTATACAAGTTCTAAACCTGGCTATCTTTATTTCACTTTCAGACAAACTGAGGAAAGAAATCAACAAAGTAGTGAACAAATACATAGACCAAGGGATAGCGGAGCTGGTCCCGGGAGTCCTGTTCATAGACGAGGTCCACATGCTCGACATCGAGACCTTCACGTACCTGCACCGCGCGCTCGAGTCCGCCATCGCTCCCATCGTCATATTCGCTACAAACAGGGGGAAATGTTTGATAAGGTAAGCAAGTCTATTCAATCCTTTGAGCAGGGAAGTTTGTGGCGAGATAGGCCATGACTTTGTATCTTATTTATGTATTCTTGAAGGTTACTTTGCTTTCAGTTGTATACTTACTTTAGTTTTGTAGCTATTTATACCAATTACCTACTTCGGATTTAATAATTTTGCTTCGATACCATAGAAATAGATCTGCTGGCTATATCTTAAATGTATGAGTCATATACATATACGACTCATGTACCAGTATGTACTGGTAAAAAAACTGATCAGTAATGTTTTGATTTCAGAGGCACGGAGGATATAATCTCGCCGCACGGTATCCCACTGGACCTGTTAGATAGATTGCTCATCATCCGGACCCTGCCATACAATAAAGCTGAACTTCTACAGGTGAGTCAAGTGATTATAAGTCTATACTCATTGTTTATCATTTAACACCCGAAAAAGAAATTCTCAATTCGGTTCACTCATGTTTAGTAGTTTTCCAGCAGCTCTGAGTCAAATCTTTCATGGATAGTTTTTTTTTTTGGATAGATAGCGGATAAGATATAACTTGTAGTTTTTTGGGACAGATAGCAGATAAGATAATATAACTTGTGTTTTTTTTGGAACAAATAGTGGATAAGATATAACTTATGTTTTTTTTTGGAACAGATAGCGGATAAGATATAACTTGTGTTTTTTTTTGGGACAGATAGTGGATAAGAAACAACTTGTGTTGTTTTTGGACAGATAGCGGATAATATATAACTTGTGTTGTTTTGGGACAGATAGCGGATAAGATGTAACGTGTTTTTTTTGGAACAGATAGCGGATAAGATATAACTTGTGGTTTTTTTGGGACAGATAATGGATAAGATATAACTTGTGTTGTTTTGGGACAGATAGCGGATAAGATATAACTTGTGTTGTTTTGGGACAGATAGCGGATAAGATATAACTTGTGTTTTTTTTGGGACAGGTAGCGGATAAGATATAACTTGTGGTTTTTTTGGAACAGATAGCGGATAAGATATAACTTGTAGTTTTTTTGGGACAGATAATGGATAAGATATAACTTGTGTTGTTTTGGGACAGATAGCGGATAAGATATAACTTGTGTTGTTTTGGGACAGATAGCGGATAAGATATAACTTGTGTTGTTTTGGGACAGATAGCGGATAAGATATAACTTGTGTTTTTTTTGGGACAGATAGCGGATAAGATATAACTTGTGTTTTTTTTGGGACAGATAGCGGATAAGAGATACCTAACTTGTATTTTTTTTGGCAGATATTGAAATTACGAGCAGCTACCGAAAGCATCGCTATTGACGACGATGGGCTAGCCGCGTTGGCAGAAGTAGGCGCTAATAGTACTTTGAGGTATGTAACGTGTATAGACATCTAAAGAGCGTTGTCACCCGCGGTCGTTCAGTCAAAGACTGACCATTCCGAATGTTGCTTCAATTTATCCTACTATGTTAATACAGGACTTATCGCGCAATAAAACATGAGATATGTACTAATTAAGTCAAGGGCAGACTGCCCGTGACCACTACCAATGCAACTTGGTTGAAACGCACGCGCCGGGAGAAGTAGAGATACTTATCAAATCGCGAAACTTTAAAAATAACATTGCTTAACTTTGGTGATCGCTGAAACCTAGGCAAACTACGCTATTAACGCTGCAATTGTTGTCGGTATATATATCTCTGAAGTCTTATTTTTGTAAATTTTAACCTATTTCCAAAAAGTAGGAGGTTCTATGTTTGTCTGTATATGTATTTTTTTTTTGTGTATGTTCATCGACATTTTCGCCAATTGAGAACCAATTTTGATGATTCAAATCAATTCAATCATATATTGCTATTCTTTTTTTGTTTGGTAGATTACTTCAGAGGTGATTCCATAAAAATTTAACTAAAATGGGCAAAGTAGTTTTCGAAAAAATCAACAATAATAATGTAAAAATTACTACATGGAGGACACATCGATTCGTGCAAACTACTCGAATCGAATTCTGTACACGGTTGAAGGCGATTATGCCATTTTTGGTGAAAAATAATTATGTCTTAAAGCGACGTTTGCAGGATCAGCATATAATATTTAATTAGGTACTAGAGTTGGTTTATTATGTGTGAACAACGTTTTTGGTGAGTTTTGGCGGGAACGCGGAAAAATCATGTCACCTAATTGTATTATTTTGTTAAATTTTTGTTTTTATCAGTGATAATTAGTGAAAAATTGTGGTATTTCGTTTATTATGAGCTGATTTACGTGCATAAGTGTAGGCAAGTGATATAATGTGACGTAGGTATGTTGTTCCGTGTTGTTACCAAAACTCCAAAGACGCCTCTAGTAAAGTCTCCACTGCTTTACTGAGGTATGACTTGGACTATGTTTGGACTTGACTGCGACTTTATTGGACTATGACGTGACTACGACTATTTTGATAAAATATCAAAAATTATTTAAAATACTTGACACTGGCAAATGCACAATAATGCGTCGCCATAATAAAAAGAAGAAGAAGAAGAACGTTTTTGGTCTCTATATATTTTGTATAGTTATGCTATCTAACTGTGGGATAGGCAGAAACAACGAGTATGTTAGGACGCGTACGGGCGTTCAATTTGACTTGCCCGCAGAACGCATTCAGTGTGCCAAATACTTCAATCTACATTAAATCTATGTTTGGGGGATATATTTTTCAAGTTCCAATATGAATTCCCTCAGGTACGCAGCGCAGCTGCTGACGCCGGCGGCGCTGGCGGCGCGCGCGGACGGCGCACAGCGCATCACGCCGGCGCACGTGAGCTCGGTGCACACGCTGTTCCTCGACGCCAAGGCCTCCGCGCGCATCCTCACCCAGCATTCCGATAAGTTCATGAAGTAATCTTCACGGCCCAGGTGACAGCTGCCTCTTACATACCGCGTTACCAGTATAGGCAGCTACGGATAGCCCAATCCTGACTGAAACTCACTTAACAGCTGCGCGACAATTGGGTATAGCGCCATTGATCTAGATTCAGAATGCTAAACAGAGCCTGCTCGAAAAATTGGCCTCTTCCTCGACGCCTTCAAATAAGTTCATGAAGTAATCTTCGCGGCTGAGATGAGAAAATACCGCATTTATAGCAGGCCCAAAAAGGAATCGAAAATTGATGGGAGGAAATATAAGGAGGTGAGTGACACCTGCTCTATCACCTGTGTCACCTATTTTTTTTTACAGAGTTCACAGTACACACCTCCAAATTCTCGCTCCTAACGATAAAAGTAAATGTTGTAGTTTTCCAAAAAATTGTCTTAGTGGAGTGATCTTCAAGACCTTCACATTTACATTTACTGCTGAAAACACACGTCTTTTTTTTTTCTCCTGCGCAGTTACGGCTACTAACACCTGGCGTGTTGCGCCGAGTTCTATACGAAAATGCGAGAAAACACGCGTGAGTGGCTTATCCGCAAAAAGTACCTTAGCGGTTAATGTGTTCTTCATCGTGTCAATAGTTCAAAATGTTAAATTATTGTCTCCCAATATTTGACCACTGCGACCCCGCAGGATGTAATGTCTTAAAAAACATAGACGAGGTTTCCTATCGGTTCTATTTCCACTTAAATTCGTAACATTCGTCTAATACAATGAACCAGTTAAATTGGCGCACCGTTACGATCGATTTTAATGCGGTATCTAAGAGGTTAGGTATATCACAAGTACTAATCATCTTATTCATTTAGAGTTAACAATCAGTCATTTCAGTCAAATTCTAAGTTAGGATGAGATATTGGGACTTCGTGCTGTATTTATGTAGTTCGAACAAAGTTTGATGATTTCCTAAGATCTATTGCACCTGTCAGCTTTAATCTGCACTTTATTATGTGTCATATTTGAACTGTGTTATGGAATGACACTACATATTCGTCAACTATTCCTAACTAAGCGATTACATTAATTCATGTGATATTTAACCATAGGTGACTTATTTTGTAATTGTTCCCAAATTCCAAGGAAGGATTTTTTTGTTTTGAATCTAGCAGGACTTTAATTTGCTAGTATTACTGAACCATTGTATTGAAGAGAAGAAGAAAGAATGTTAGGTAATAAATAAGTTTTATTATAAAAAATGGTTTCTTATTCTATTTACATCTAATTTTTATTTACATAACATTTTGTTCTAATAGAAGAAAATCTCACAACAATAGGCGAACTAATATAAATACTTAAAGGCATACAAAATGTACAAAAACAAGCTGTACACGTGACAAAACATGCTATTTACACTCCAACTCAATCTCATTGATACATCAGTCGATTACAATCACGTTTTCTTAGGCTCTATTTTTTCCGATGCGAAAAATGGAATGAATCTCGAATCGGTATTAGATGTTGGGGCCGCCAGCGTGCTCGTGGGCGGAGTGAACGTGGGCAAGTCCACTCTCACTTCGGCGGGCGCCGCCGTATGCTGGTATAACGCCTCAAATTGCATTTCCTCGGGGTAAGAAAGAGACTTGATCTTGCGCTCGTCTCGAGCGTTGCTCGGGTAAACTATGACGATCTTCTCATTACCGTCGCTGTGAAGCGCGACCGGCGGCAGCGCCGTGCTCGTGCCGACTTGCAGCAATTCTGAAGGCGCCGCGAACATTTCCATCGTCGTTGTAGAGGGCGTGGTGGTCGATGTAGTAGTCGTCGTCGTCGTTACAGGAATCTCCGGATCTTCAGGAGACTCGACCTCGCGCTTCTCTCCCGGCGGGCCGACCGCGCGGAGCGACTCTATCTTCATCTCTAAAGTGGGCGTCGGGACGGGCACCGAGCTCGTCACGTTCTCGTCCATCGGTATGTATCGGGCGGTCGGTTTCGGCAGCTCTCGAGAGCCGAAGATCGGCAGACGAGGCGCGTAAGCAGATACTAAAGGCAGGAGTGTGTCCCGAGCGTAACGCTCCGCTCTCGAAATGAAAGACGCGAGGCGAGCCGGCAGGAACTGCACGGCGAAACTGGTCTCTTCTTTTTCAGCTCGGTCATCCCAGGAAACGCTGTTCTCGTAAGTGGGAGTGGTTGACATATCGTAGTTCTTGGCTTTTCTTATCGGCGGCTGCGTCGTCGATTTTGGGGCTTGAGTAGGTCTCAGTAGAGGTTCGGATATTTCTTGTTCGTCGGGGGCGTCTGATCGTTGGCGGGGAGCTTTCCTGAGCCGCGGTCTGAGGACTGGTTCAGCGATTTCGACGAGGCCGCTCGGAGCAGTTTTGGTGTTGGTCATGCCGAACGCGCGCCCTGATTCGGCGCCGCCGGTAAATTCGAAGGTGTCGACGAGTGCAAAAGGACGCTGAGGCGAGTCCTCCGGAAGCTCGTTGTCGATAGGATCTAATAATGGCCCCTCGACCTTTGTGGAATTCGTTTTGTGGAAATACTCTTGGTTGCTGCTCGTCGTGTTTGATGGATCATCGATCTGGAAAATGAAATAGAGTTAAAAGAGGAATTGCTAAAATATAAGAACTACTTAGAGCGTGAATTCATTGTAATTTTACCTCTGGTAGTTGGCAATCTCCAGGATATAGAGGTAATTCTACAGACTCTTCAGATAGTAGTTGTAGTCCCTTTTTGCAGAATGATGATCTGAAAAAACGATAATTATATTAATTAAACAACTCTACTCAGGTCAAACATGAAAACCAAATACATACGTGTATGGTTTTGTCGTAAAAGAGTTTGTGGGAGAGGCTAAAGCGGCGCAGATAATTTCTGACTACGGAATATCCGATTGCCAGCTTTCTTATTTTCAGCGTGATGTAATCTGAAGCTTTTCAAAGTCAGAGTGAATAGGTACCATCTAAGTTTTCGTGCTTCATCTTCGATTTAACGTCGCTTACCATCAGGCGAGTTAGTGGCCAAGCGCGAACTTATTGGTGATTAAAAAAAGGTGCCGCGGAATTCTTTCCCTTTGTCCTAATAAGACCACTAAGCCGGGCAGAATATCTGACTGTCGAATACGTTATCACCACTATATCAAAATGATTGATTAAGATATTTAAGACCATCCACGAAGCTTTCAGAGTACGTATCTAACATAGTGCTATGCTATAGATGTAATTATGTATGTAGTTGGAGAGGCACTTAAAAAAGAAGACAGAAAAGTAAGTTCGTATAGTCCGGGTGGCTAGCCCCCGCCCGGTGTCAGTGTTTTTAGGCCGCCTGAAGGCCTCTGACATGACTAAACGGTTAGAACAACCCCGGTTGCTCTAACCGTTAGCCATGTCAGAGATGATAAGCTAAGCAACGTTCGGCACGGTCATCTTGGGAGCCACGGTAGCGCTCAGATTGAAATGCCACCCGTGGTCACCCATCCCAAGATGACCGTGCCGAACGTGCTTAACTTAAAAAGAAAAAGAATGGTTTCTATTGTAAAAGAGGCCTCACGTTTTGGCAAAGCTGTCTGCTATGAGCAGCTTGTCAACGTGTATGGACTTGGCGCCGGCGCTGAGCCAGCCGGAGTAGGCGGCGTAGTGGATGGTGGCGCGCAGCGGCACGCCCAGCGCGGGGTGCGGCACCACCACGCGCGTGAACCGCAAGCTGCCGTTACCCGTGTCTTCGCGTCTGGGGACAAAACCATTGCTATATATAGTATTTGCTATACTTACACAAATCTTTATGTTGAGGTGATTTCTGCGGATCGTGCCCTTAGAATAAAAACTTTTTTTTTTCAAATTTCATCGACACATGTTATTTCCGTGAATTTACATTCATTTTCATTTTTAAATTCATTTTTATCATAGCATTTTAGTACATTACATCAGCATAGATGGCACAGTATAATGAACGCGCGTTGGAAGAAATTGCATTATTGGTCATCATTATCATCATGTCAGCTGTAGGACCGGTACGACCAATACGACCAGTAGGAACCAGCTTACAGCCAGTCTGCCCCTGCGAGCTTTATCAGACCAACTGTCAACCTTATCGGTGGACGTCCTGCCGTTGCGTGGTCTCCATGGGATGACGCTTCAGCATCTAGCTTCATTGTTTATCTAATCGAGTCGTGACGACTGAGTATTGTTAAAAGACGTGTACTAAAGGTAATTGGTAAGTAAAGTAAGGCTTACTTGGTCATTGGAAAAGACTCATTAAGACCTGAGTCGCCTTGCAGCGTCAACGTGACGCGGCCGAAATTCGCCTTCTCGCCAGCGTCGCTTCCGGCCCAGATCGAAATGTGGTATTGATGTGCTAAAAACATTGGGATTATAATTTTAGGGCAACACTAGAGATACACATAAACAGGTTCATATTTTCCTATAAATTCTATCTGTGATATTTAGTGTGATGTCCATTAATGCGGCTACCCAAAGTTAAAGTTTTGTATTTGTCTTTCTTTATTTTACATCTTTGGAAAGCGTTTTCATTTAATGTTATGAAAAGTTGAAATAACAAAATATGACAAGGGTTTTTGTTTTCGGTAATATCTTCTCTCTCAGATCGGTATATTTAAATAGTAGCTACAGTAAGTATTACAACTTATACTTAAACATTTGTCAAACTTAAAAACTAAACACAATATAACCCATCTCCGACCGTACCCGGCGCAAAAGAGCCCAAAATGCTCGCCGCATTGCCTCGCCGGATGGCGATGGCCATCCTTTGCACCAAGTACAAGCCGGAGCGGGAGTCATTAGTCTTCTCCCTTAGCTTGCGCCCATTTTCAGCAATGTAACTTTTGGCTCCATTACCCCAGCAGGCCGTTTGACTACGGCAATAGGCACGAATAAATAACTTGCCTCCAACGGGGCATACTTTCGCCGCTTCTTGTCAGCAGCGTCCTCCGCCGCAGCCGCCGGCGAGTGGACGGGGCGACTCAAGTGACTCGCAGCGACAGTGCTGACGCAAGTTGCGTCCCAAACTAGGCACCTACCGTTCTTCCATGGCACCATGGTCTACCCGTCCGGCCTCTTAATCTCCGGATCCGGATCTCATAAGCCCAGGCGGTTCCAGCATGCAGGGAACGTTTGCCGATACCAAGGCTCTCTGGACTATAACGTTCGTATAAGTATTGCAACTTAGACTATGAATTACGCTATGAAACTACTTAATTAAAGTGTAGAATTCCTTGTACTGTATAGGTAGTAGAATCTTTTACCTACTGTGTAGTAAAATACAAAAAAGATTGTAAATAATCAAGTCATGTCATGTGTCATAACTTGGGTCTTACCGCAGAAGGGTTCTTCCTCTCTTGTCAGCAGGTAGAGCTGCCCCCTACCAAGGGAGCGGTCGGCGTAGTACCCCATGTTGCCGCAACGTCTCTGACCGTCGCACGGAAAGCAACGACCCTGGGTACCACATCAATCATTGTAGTAACATTTTTCACATAAATACATCGCGATAGACCGAATTAAACATAATGGCGTCCATGAAGTTGGTTACAAGCTGCGTAATCCCCACTTTTTGTGCTGATGACAATGAATAAATTGCTACTGCGCAAAACTTGCCTCGTGTTCACATAGGCCAGTAAAAATAGAATTTAACTTTGCACTAAAGAAGGATGCAGAGAATCGACCTGTCAAAACATTTTATTATATTTTTTTTGCAATCATAGAACAAAACATGTTTTCTAACAATTATATGTGCTTCAAAAATATAGTGATTTTTTGCTGTTTTCATAACACTAATTAAAATTAGACCACCAGAAATTTATAATGATTTTTTATTGTTATTACCAAAGCTTGTGCGGCCGAATATTTTAAAACTTCATTAAAAACGAACTTGTACATTTCAGAACAGTTTTAGAAGCGTCATAAATTACTCTCACGAACATAACATTTTTAGAAATAAACTTGGGAGAAAATTAGTTTATTCGTATACAAAAAGTATTCGTATGTATGAGCTGCCGACATCCTTCTTTCCGATCCAATTTGTTTGTTTTTTAAGGTTTAGGATGAGCATAAAATTACAAAATGCTGACAGATCCAGATGGAGCTTCAAGCGCCATCTTGAAAAAACATTTTTGGCCGATATCTCGGAAACTGCACTTTAGGGCAAAAGTCATGAAGACCATTATTGTAGAGAATAATTTGATGCGTTTTATTGATTTACCTAATATTTCAAAAGTTATCGGCCGCGATTGAAAAACCGGTTCATTAAATGAGCCATAAATCGTAAACGGTAAGTTTTACAAAAAAGTTTAATGGAAACAAAAGATGCGAACTTTTATTAAATTAATAATGAAAAAAACTTAAATGAATAATGTAGCAAAGGAAAACATAACTAAAGCAACAATTACAATGTAATGCACGATGCCGATGTTACAAACTAAAATCAAATAAAACCCCAAAACAAACTCACTTCTAAAAAGGTGTCGTAACTAGTGCACGGGAACGCGGGGAAGTGGCATTTGGGAGAGACGGAGTCCGTGAAGAACTTGTACGCCCGCCGGTGGTTGCACAGCGACCGGCCCTCGGCCGACGACGCCGCCCACGGCAGCAAGTCGGATACTGCTCCCACGAACCTGGAGATGTTGCAAGGTTTGAGCGCCCCGCAGGTCAATGGGGAATGCGGCTGCGGCCTACTGTTCGACTAATCATAGAAGCCGTAGTGCTTAAGACTAGGCTAACTAGAAATAATCGGCCAAGTGCGAGTCGGACTCGCGCACGACGGGTTCCGTACCTTGTTGGAGCCCCCTTAGCCCCATTCCTCTTGCCGTTATTAATAGCGAGCATAAAACTCCTAAAAAACACGTTTGTTGTATGGGAGCCCCCCTTAAATATTTATTTTATTCTGTTTTTAGTATTTGTTGCTATAGCAGCAACTGAAATACATCGTCTGTGAAAATTTCAACAGTCTAGCAATTACGGTTCATGAGAACAGCCTGGTGACAGGCAGTCGGACAGACAGACGGACATCGGAGTCTCAGTAATAGGGTCCCGTTTCATACCCTTTGGGTACGGAACCCTGAAAAATGACTATCAGCCATAGGCAGCAACTGTCTGTAGGTATTTCAAAGAGACAGCTGCAGCCCGCGGCTCCGGAATTGTAATTTCTTCTAGAAGAATTGGTTCAGACTGGGAAGCGATTCGTAATTTCCATCTCGCGGGCAATTTGGTTAATCAAAGACAAAACTCAACTCGAATGTTAATGCCTGATTCGCATATTCATCCCGCGAGGTTTTAAAACTTTAAAGTTTAAACGTCATCAATCGTTGCTGTACTGGATACTTCAGTTTTCGCGAGGTAAAAAATCGGCCAAGTGCGAGTCGGACTCGCGCACGAAGGGTTCTGTACCGTATGGGACCCATCACTCTTGCCGTTATTAATAGCGAGCGAAAAATTCCTAAAAATCACGTTTGTTGTATGGGAGCCCCTCGTAATATTTATTTTATTCTGTTTTTAGCATTTGTTGTTATAGCGGCAACAGAAAATACATCATCTGTGAAAATTTCAGCTGCCTAGCTATCACGGTTCATGAGATAGGTACAGCCCGGTGACAGACGGACATCGAAGTCTTAGTAATAGGGTCCCGTTTTTACCCTTTGGGTATGGAACCCTAAAAAGTAAGTAAGTTCGTATAGGCCGGGTGGCTAGCCCTGGTGTGGTGTCAGAGTTTTTAGGCCGCCTGAAAGCCTCTGACTTGGCTAAACGGTTAAAACAACTGGGACCTACAATTTAACGTGTCATCCGAGCCACGGTAGCACTCAGTTGGAAAATGCCACCCGCGATCACTCATCCAAATACTGACCGTGCGGAACGTTGCTTAATTTCGGTGATCGCTGACAAACATCTAATCAAACTACGCTACGAGAGCTACGCGAGGTGATAAAAACAGTAGTTTCACATTTGTTCCAGATAAGTTAAATTTTTAGGGCTCCGTACCCAAAGGGAAAAACGGGACCCTATAACTAAGACTTCGATGTCCGTCTGTCCGCCTGTCTGTCTGTCACTGGGCTGTATCTCATGAACCATGATAGCTAGGCAGCTGAAATTTTTACATAATATGATGTATTTCTGTTGCCGCTATAACAACAAATACTAAAAATAAAATAAAATAAATATTTAAGGGGGGCTTCCATACAACAAACATGATTTTTTAGACGTTTTTCGATCTATATTAATAATGGTAACAGGTACATGCTTGAAATTTTCACATAATATTTAGTTTTATATTCACTTCAATAGTAAAATTAGAATAAAATAAATATTTTAGGGGGGTTCCCATACAGTACGGAACCCTCCGTGCGCAAGTCCGACTCGTACTTGGCCGATTTTTGATTACCTGAATTGAGCTGCACAGCAGGTCGATATTAAAATTGTAATCGACTTGCAGTTCTTTGGCAAATGAGAGTAGGTTCTAAAAATAACAATAACTGCACTTGACGTCGCAAGGTATAATCTTGACTGATCCAAGAATAATTTTACGTACAAGTTAGAACAGCCGTGTTGCACTCTGCCGCCATTCGGGTAGAAATCCACATGCCCCAATGGCTGAGCCGCTCCCAAGCCCCCGAGGATGAGGGTCTTTCCGTTAGAATGGATCACATCCACGAACTTGGCGTCTGAACGGTCCAAACGAGCGCGAGGGTCTTGGAATTCGAAAAGGGGACCAGCTGGGTCTAAACCTGTAATGTAGTAAGGACACAATGTCATTAACAATTACTGACAATATAAGGAAAGTTGATATCCTTGTAACGTGACACTTGGTCAAATAGAAATAGAAAAGGAATAGAATCAAAAGACTGCACAATCAGGGTGCCAAAGACGAATAGCATAGATTTTGAATCAGATCATGCTCACAGCAAACTTGAGCAGATGTCGTAAATTACTTGTAAAACGTTATGATACCTACATGAGATCGAAGCCGTGGTGGTCTAGTGGTGATAAAATCTGCCCCAAAATCAAGAGGACGTGGGTTCAAATTCCAATCCCGTACCAATGAGTTCTTTGGAATTTATGTACGGAATTTCACACCACTAGATTTCGGTGAGGAAAAACATCGTGAGGCAACCTGCATTTCTCCATAGAAGAAGTTCGTTGGCGTATGTGAATCTACCAACCCGCACTGGGCTGGTGTGGTGGATATGGCCGAATATCTTATTCTATTAAAGAAACTTCTTACCTGTAATACGGCTGATATTTTTTAATTCCGATCCTGCGAAACCAGCAACATGTGCTCCCAAACTGAAGCCAATCAGATGGACGTCTTCATACCGCAGGTTTATGTGATTGGCGAACCCTACAAATAAAAGTACAATAGGTAATTTGTATTCAACTCTTGTATTTTACTTATTTTAAAACGCGAGGGAATGTTGCTACATACCTACATATTTTTTACAAGCATGACGCTTCAATATAACAAAGGGACAAAAGGGTTTTGAAAGTTGCTCAAGTAGAGAAATCTTCGTGATGCAAGAGTCGCATGCGAGAATTTATAATGAGCGCTTCGACGATCACTCTAATCGCTGTTTTAGAAGGGCAATCGAAAACTATTACAAAATAACAAGAACATAATATACGAGTATTATGTTTATAACACGAGACGTTTACTAGGTCAGAACCTGGTAAACGTCTCGTTTTGGTGAGTGTTAAACCGTGGTGGATGACGCGCATGGATTAACTTTGGTGTGTTAATTTTTCATCGTAAGTTGGAGATATCCTCCACCAAACGAATCACATGATTTATCTATAGTTTCTCTACGAATTTCAGCACATCGATATGAGCTATAAAATGCAATGTATGCCTAAGATCCCTGTTATGATAAGGCGTCGCGTTGCAAGGCATCTAAGTATCAAGCGACTATGACTATCTTTACGACTGAGTTTTACGAGAGTGCTCATACATGTCCGCATATTCGAGATGACAGTGCCACGCGCCTACCAATGTATTTTTTTTTCTTTTCTTTTATAAGAGTCCTAATTGTGGTGTGGTAAAAGCTTTTGCAAACTTCACATCACAAAAGCTATTGGGTATGCGAACAGAGTAACCACAGGTAATTACGCTTAAAAATCAAAGTCATCTTGCAATACTAATAATTACTTTTTACCAAAAACGGCACTACCGACTTCAAACGTTGCAATCTACATACTTACACTATTCGAATAATAGACTTGGCATTTTTTCTGTTTTAAAATAGTTCGCTCGAATAGACGCACGCCGTTTTTAGATTATTGTTGATTTTTTCAAAAACTACTCCACTAGTTTCGATAACATTTAAATGGGAATAAGTGTGAACTATGATCTACCAAAAAAAAAGAATCATCAAAATAGCTTCATAATAGGTGGAGTAAACGCGTAACATAAAGGTAAACAAAAACAAACAGTCGAACTGAGAACCTTTTTTTTTGGAGTCTGTTGAATGTTTTTCATACAAAGTGACGTGCTTGCGGTATTCTGGTAAATGCCTGTGCTGTGGTTATTACCTATGTAAGTAGATGAATGTAAATATACTTAGTTGCTTACCTTGAAGCAGCATAGCGAGCTGCTTTCCGACCAGTCTGGTATTTGCTGCTGCTCTAAGATAGTTCGGCATGGTAGCTCCCCCCTCCCAATCCACGCACACCACGTTGCATTCTTCCTGAAAATATTAAAACATCTTCATCCGCACCTCGCAATATTTCGTGTTTAAACGTTCGTGATTAATCTTATAACTAATCAATGGTACTACTGACACAAAGGCAAAGATCAACTATGGAACCCTGTTATAAACAAACTGGAGGGTTCTTCTCTATGTCTAACAGCACGCTTGTTACGTGCTCCGCGTTGAGGCTCTTAAACGTAGTGGTTAAATTCTCTTTGCGCGTTGAGAATTCACGTGAATTGCGTTGCAGCTTAGGTTCGTATTTAACTTTAAAATCGAAATTGAATTATGAAAAGTCTTATTCCATTTTAAGTTAGAAATAAATCAAACGCTGTACATGTCCGCATCAATCAAGCTCCTTGTATGTTAAAATGTAAATAAGACTTCGTCGAAGCCGTCTTTTCACGTACTATTGACATATTTGACAATATTTTCCACCTGCGACATAGTAGTACATACACCTGCAACACCTGGTTCATAAATCATCTGATTCTAACTTTTGTAAAACCCACATATTAGTACGTCTTGTAAGGTACGATCTTGAGGTCAAATATAATAAAAGCAAAACGTCCTTCCTGCTTCGAAGGACTGTCAAAGTTAATTAGCGTTGGACATGTTAATGGCGTTGGTTTAAAATATTACTACAGTGGTAAATGGTAAATACTATATACAAATGAAAAATATTAGCGAAGCAATAAACAAAATGCCATGACATAAAAATTTACATAAACCTAAACTTTACACATAGGTTGAAGGTGAAGTTTTTTGGGGTCTTTGTTAGTATGGTATAAATCTCTATGGTTTTTTTAATCATAAACTTAATACCGTAAGTAGAAAAAAGAACATTTTCTTTGAAGATAGGTACTTAATGTTTCCTAATTCCTAGCTTATAATCAAGAGTGATTCAAAGTGTTATCAAAGTGCATTACTCCTAGCATAAATAACTTTTAAAAAAGAAACGTAGCGTACCGGATACCGGATGTGTAATAATTTGAAAAAATAATTTTGCAATTATTGATACCACACACGTACTGACGGTTTTTCATTTTGAATAGAATTAATAGGAAAGTTATTAGGTACTTTCGATTTTCTATACCTGACTATGGTCGGTCCCATTTAAATTTTATCGAAATCTATTTAGAAGTTTTTGAAAAATCTTACATCTAAATAACTACTATCGTTTTAATCAGTAGGTACAGCTCACCTCTTCCTATGTTGCTCAAAAGCGCACGAGGTAAAGTTAGACAGCTGTACACTGAATAGGCGACGTTTTTATCACCAAAAAATGATCTCGAGCGATAGTAAAGCAACAAACAGCATTCAACAAAATCGACTACGAGTAGACGTAGACGACTAAGTACAAGATTTAAGTTAAAAAATATAATACCTATAAAAGTTACGGAACTCTCATACGCAAAATATAGAGTAGTCATATATTAGAGTATTTTTGATTAAATCCTGTAAACTTTATCGATGGGTGTTAAATCATTAAAGTAATTTCATTATTAATTGGCAAATGCATATGTATAAGACGCCATAGTACCTTTTGAAATGTCAATGTCACTCTGACATAGCGGAAGTGTATTAATTTTAAGAACGGGGAACACCGTCTCTCTCTCTTCGTTTCGACATTTTGTGAAGTACGGATGCAACATTTTTGTAATATTGTACTAACAGTAATAAACCCGTAAATTCAGTGAAAAAGAAGTTTTTTTATTCATCACCACGACGTATTACCCAAGAATTGAACATTTCCTTCGAAAGCCGGACAGAAACAAGAAAATAAGTCGTAATACGTCGTGTGCGGGAGGTTGTGTGAACCCCGGGATTGGACCGGCACGTGAGCTTTCTTATATAAAACTCGACGAAATCAGTAACAAACTAACAATCATCGTGAAAAACAACGTTTCGACGAGATCTTCAAGGCGCAGCGACTTTCATTACGTTGCTTTTTTGGGAAAACAACGTCTTGACGAGATCTTCATGGCGCAGGACGCGAAGCCGCGCTCCATACAATGTTCTTCGTGAAAACAACGTTGCGACGAGATCTTCAGGCCGTGAAGCAGCGCGCATTAGTTATTGTTTATGAAAACAACGTTTCGACAAGATCTTCAGGGCTCAGACGCTTCAGAAAGTGAAGCCGCGCTCACTACGTCGTTCTTAAAACTATTCGCCGAGCTATCTAGTCTACGTGTTAGCGCATGCCGCGCTCATTTTCATCGTGATCACGTTTTCCGAGCTGCCCACTGTAGGCCACGTTCCTGTGGGAAGCAGCGCGTTATAGACTTGGACGCGGCGCAGGCCGCGAACGTGTCGCACTCCAGCCGCCAGCTAGCGCGGATAGGCCGCGCTATCTCGCCGTGCTTCTGCAACCCGTTAGCGCGGATAGGCCGCGCTAACTCGCCGTGTGTCAGTGTATCAGCCGTCTGTGTATCAGTGAGTTGTTTTAAACTTTTAAAATGGAGAAATTGTTTCGAACGCAGAGTAATATCAGAGACATTATATCTAAAGCTAAAATCAATTTCGGTAAACAAGCCAAAGATAGAATAACTCCAGCATATTTAGAGTCACGATTAGAGAATTTAGAACAACAATGGCAACTATTCTTTAACACTCACGAACGAATATTTAATGGTGCAGAAGAAGCCGAGTTAATGGGTTCTGACTATGTGAAAAATGATATTTACGAGCAGGTAGAGGAATTGTATATTGAATACAAATCTAAAATAAAGGAAACTTCGAGTAAGCTCAGACCTTCGGTTCCTGCGCTGGCATCTCTGGTCTCAGAAACCGAAGAGTCTAAACGAGTCAACGTCCAATTGCCAAGGATAAACATTCCTCTATTTTCTGGTAACTATACAGAGTGGGCCAGCTTCAAAGATTTATTCATTTCGCTAATACATAATAATAGAGATCTGGATACCGTTCAAAAACTACACTATTTAAAAGCGCATGTATCTGGGGAAGCAGAACATTTATTAAGACACATACCTATCACAGCCGATAACTATTTAAATTGCTGGAACCAATTACAACAAAGATATGACAACAAAAAATTCATATCTAATTGTCTCCTAAAACGGTTTCTGAGCCTAAAGCCAATCACAACTGAATCTTCAAGAGCCATAAAGGAATTCCTAGATATTACAAGTGAATGTTTGCATGGACTTGAAAATTTAGGTGTGGATGTGTCAACTTGGGACATTATTGTTATTTTTATTGTCACTCAGAAATTGGACCTTAAGTCTAGAGAAATGTGGGAAACAAAAAATAATGATTCTTTAAATGAACTTCCAAAGTTAGCTGATTTTAAACAATTTTTGGAAAATAGATTTCGAGCTTTAGAATGTATTGGTTCCAACAGTGGAAATAAATCAAATAGTTATCGACCAAAAAATGCTCTGTCACTCCATGTGTCTAGTAATCCAGACTTATTATGTCAATTCTGTTCAGACAAAGAACACAAACTGTACAATTGCAAAAAATTTGCAAAGGAAAGTGTAGATGAACGGCGTAAGTTCGTCCAAACCAGTCGGCTTTGTTTTAACTGTCTGAATCCAAATCACTCTGTATATTCATGTCGTCAACCTGCGAGGTGTCACATATGCCGTCGTAAACATCACTCACTCCTCCATGTGAAAAATATGAAAAAGTCAATCAATGAAATTGAATCAAAACAATCTCCTTGTAACGATGTTGTGAATGTAGCGTCAACCTCATCTGAGGCCACCAAGGCCATGTCTTGTTTTGCGTCAACCAACAGGCAAGTACTGTTGGCCACGGCCTTGGTCAATGCAGAATCGAAGAGCGGGACATATGTTTGTTTAAGATCCTTGCTAGATCAGGGATCTCAGGCTTCGTTTATTACGGAGTCTGCTGTCCAATTGTTAGGTTTGAAGAAGTTTCCTATAAAAACTTTTGTATCAGGTCTTGGCGGCGATCCTCAAGCATCTCTTGCTTGCAAGTCGATGGTTTCCATCAAAATTCAATCCCGTCATGATCCTTGCTTTGTCATACCTGTCAAAGCTCATGTCTTGTCAAAACTCACAACCCTTCTTCCTGAACGGAAGGTGTTTGTCAACACTTTACCCACAGTGGTATCAGTTGAATTAGCCGACCCATCATTTGGTACGCCAAATAAAATAGATTTGTTGTTAGGGTCGGAGGTGTACAGCCAGATTTTGTTGGAAGGATTTATCAAGGGCCAACCAGGTTCTCCTATTGCACAAAAAACCACACTTGGTTGGATCCTCTCTGGCGAGGTAGACAACATCAGTAACAACGCTGAGGCGTGTTACAATGCTATTGTTAGCATGCATTCAGTTCATTTCACAGAAAATGATCTTCTCAAGAGCTTTTGGGAGCTTGAATCAGAGCCTTATTCAATTGAAAAAAGGCACTTCAGCGAAGAAGAACAACAATGCGAAAAAATGTATGCTGAGACAACTCAACGAGATGAATCAGGTCGTTATGTAGTGAAGCTGCCCTTTCGCACACCTGATCCTCAATGCAAGTATGGAGACTCGCAGCGCATTGCTCACAAAAGATTTCTTCTTTTAGAGAAACGTCTCTCAAAGGATCCAGGCCTTAAAGAAGAATATGTTAAGGTCATTAAGGAGTATCTAAGTCTTGGCCACATGGAAGTTGTGCAAGATAAGGATACATCAGATGTGGTATATCTACCACATCATGCAGTTGTGAGGACTGACAAGGTCACAACCAAGGTCAGAGTCGTTTTTGATGCATCATGCCCAGGGACCAATGGGGTTTCTCTCAATCAAGAATTGTTAGTTGGTCCAACTCTTCAGCCAGACCTGCGTCATATATTGCTACGTTGGCGCTGCTTTCCGATAAGTCTGGTGGCTGATGTTATCAAAATGTATAGACAAGTTAAAGTAGCTGAAGCCGATGTAGATTTTCAACGTCTCTTGTGGCGTGAAAATCCAGAAGATGAATTGCAACATCTTCGACTTTTAAGGGTCACTTTTGGAACATCGGCTGCACCATACTTAGCTGTGAAGTCACTACAGCAAATTTCACAAGATGAAGGAAAGAATTTTCCTTTAGCTTCACAACGAGTAATGAAAGATTTTTATATTGACGATTATATGACTGGATGCCATTCTGTTGAAGAAGGCATTGAAATATATCGGCAAACGACGGAGTTACTTGGTCGAGCAGGCTTCCAACTCCAAAAATGGTCCTCAAACAGTGATGAATTGCTGAAACATTTAAGAAAAGAAACACATCCGATAGATAAAACGCTCGAACTGAAAACAGATAATGTTACAAGAATATTAGGACTCACCTGGAATAGACAAACGGACGAATTTGAATACACAGTGCAACTCCCACCATTAGAAGAGCCTGTAACAAAAAGAAGAGCGATTTCTGACATAGCAAAACTCTATGATCCTCTCGGATGGCTTCAGCCAGCTTTAATTACTGCACGTACCTATATTCAGCGAATTTGGCTGTCAGGAGTCGACTGGGATCAAGAATTACCACCAACATTGCTAAAGGATTGGTTGGACTTCAGAAGAGACTTAAACAAGCTCACCAATTTTCGCATACCACGTTGGATTAATTCGTCCAATGATCACCAGCTCATGGAACTACATGGATTTGCAGATGCATCAAACGTTGCATATGCCGCAGTGGTATATGCTCGTATCATTGACCAGAATGGTACCATCCATGTCAGTCTGATCACGTCTAAGACCAAAGTGGCCCCGATAAAACAGATTTCAATACCTAGGTTGGAACTGTGTGGCGCAGTATTACTAGCCAAGCTACTGCAAGAAGTCTCCAATGTAATGGATGTGCCTAAAGAACATCTGCATGCCTGGACAGACTCTACAGTGGTTTTGGCATGGCTGAAAAGTCATCCTAGCAGATGGAAAACATTTGTAGCTAACCGAGTTTCAGATATACAAACCATACTGGATGGAAATCAATTCTCACATGTATTGTCCGAGCACAATCCAGCTGATTGTGCTTCCCGAGGAGTCAAACCATCCCAATGTGCTCAGCTCAAGCTATGGAAGCATGGACCAGAGTGGCTGAAACAGAAGGACATAGATTATAAAACACAAGACCGGGACACTACCTTGGAAGAAAAGAAATTAAAATGTCATACCGTCACCTGCTCAGAAATAGAAGATCCCATTCTAACCAAATTCTCTTCATTAACTCGTCTCACCAGAGTCATCGCATATGTTCGAAGAATGTTGATCCCTACACCTAAGGGATCGTTAACAGCAGAAGAACTGAAGATTGCCTTAAATACTTGCATCAAATTATGTCAAAGAAATTGGTTCCCTGGAGAAATAGAAAATCTGAGAAAAGGCAACACTATTCATAAGAAGAGCAAACTCAACATGTTGAGTCCTTTCCTCGATGCTCAAGATTTAATGAGAGTTGGTGGTCGACTGCAGAAATCTGATCTGGACCATAACTCTAAGCACCCAATTTTGTTGCCTGGAAATTCAAATTTGTCCAGATTGCTGGTTCTGGATGCACACAACAGAACATGCCATGGTGGACCTCAAATGATGTTGACATATTTGCGGTCCAGATATTGGATTATGAATGCTAAAAGCCTTGTACGACAATGCTATAGGAAATGCGTAATCTGCGCTCGTTATTCTGCCAGAACTACGCAGCAAATGATGGGTCAGCTGCCCGAAGTCAGAGTAACTGCTAGCAGATGTTTTTTGAAAAGTGGCGTGGACTACGCCGGTCCGGTCAGCATCCGGTCAGCAAAGGGGCGTGGCCACCACGCCACAAAGGGATGGATAGCCCTATTTGTCTGCATGACCACAAAGGCAGTACATCTGGAAGTTGTGAGTGACATGACAGCCCTAGGATTCCTAGCGGCTTTCAAGCGCTTTGTGGCCAGGCGAGGACACATCGCAGACGTCTGGAGTGATAATGCGACTACCTTTGTGGGTGGAGCTAAAGAACTGAAGGCATTATTCAACGCTGAAAGATCTGGTCTCGCTCCTGAAATTGCAGATTGGTTCGCATCTAATGGCACTAATTGGCATTATGTGCCTCCACATTCTCCAAACTTCGGGGGATTGTGGGAGGCAGGGGTGAAATCCACAAAGGGTCACCTAAAAAGAGTCATAGGTACCAGTACTCTTACATTTGAAGAGATGACAACTCTCTTATCGCAGATAGAGGCTTGCCTTAATTCAAGACCTTTATCCCAGCTTCCAAGCTATCCAGACGAGCCATATGCTCTTACTCCAGGGCATTTTCTTGTAGGTGAACCTCTTGTTGTGGTTCCTGACCTGAATTATGAAAATTCAAACATTTCTTCGCTAAACAGATGGCATCTCACTCAACAAATGCTGCAACGGTTTTGGGTTAGGTGGTCTCAGGAGTACCTGGTTCAATTACAGCATCGTTACAGGTGGAAGGATGTAACTACGGAGCCCAAGGTGGGTGACGTTGTTTTGATTAAGGAGGATGACCTCCCACCAGCCAAATGGCTACTTGGTAGGATCACTGAAAAGCACACTGGTTCAGATGGACTTACCCGTGTTGTTAGTCTCAAATATAAAACCAACATTATTAAAAGACCTATGTCAAAGCTCATTGTATTACCTATTGAAAACGAAAATTGAAAATGATGTTGTAATTTTTGCATTAGTACCTACTGAGTAGTCGGCATTTCTAAGTACTAGTATTAATACTTAGTATAGCATCTTCTCTGCTAATATAGCATAGCATAAGCATCTCCTAGTAGTCTAGGTAGTATTAGTAGATAATAGTGTGTGTATTGTTAGTCCATATTGCCTCCATTTTGAAATTCAATGTATAGTACAGACCATATGGCCTTCATTTTTGAAAATCAATTTTAGTACAGTGCATATCTGTTTAATTTTAAGTATTATCATACAGTCCACTTTAGTTCAATATTTGTAAATGTAATGGAAATAGGCAGTAGTCATTTGGTAGTATGTAGTATTGTAGTTCATATGCTATTTAAACATTATCAGATGTAGAGATTAGAAATAAGTATAGGTATTTTGTAAAGAATAAGATTTTGGTTAAGTTATGTTTAAATATGTGTATAGTTTCTCATGAATACTGTTGAATATTGTACAATCATTCATGTTAATGTAAACAGTAACTTTTACTTAGCATTTGGTTTATACAGTCCACTAAATTTTTTGATTCCCAGTTTACATCAACATGAACTTTATTGCAAATGTATATTGATTTGATGATTCTTTTTGAAATGTTTAAGTTGTTCAGTAAATGTCAAAGGTTCATAAATTTCATTGTACGCATCATGTGCATTTATTTATCAGATAGATTGTTTCAGTTTGTATTTTCTTGATGAACGGGCTTAACGCGTTCATGGTGGGTGAAATGTTAAATCATTAAAGTAATTTCATTATTAATTGGCAAATGCATATGTATAAGACGCCATAGTACCTTTTGAAATGTCAATGTCACTCTGACATAGCGGAAGTGTATTAATTTTAAGAACGGGGAACACCGTCTCTCTCTCTTCGTTTCGACATTTTGTGAAGTACGGATGCAACATTTTTGTAATATTGTACTAACAGTAATAAACCCGTAAATTCAGTGAAAAAGAAGTTTTTTTATTCATCACCACGACGTATTACCCAAGAATTGAACAATGGGATACCAACCATGTTGTAGTGGGTAATATGATTTCGGAGGAAATTTTCTTTAAACATAGTAAAATGTAATGATAAATAATTAATTGATGATTGATCGATTTGTATGGTGCCATAATTATGTAAACGTGTAGTTTGGATGTCAGGTTTTAAGTCATCATAGGGCCTCTGACATGCTTAGACGGCTAAAACAACCGGGGACCAACATTATACCTATCAACGGTAGACATATTATGGTAGCGCTCATTTGTAAAATCGCCCGCGGTTACCCATCGAAAAACTATCGGTACTGTCCGTTGCTTGACTTCGCTGATCGATAAAGAACAAGTCGAGCTACTCCACGGATGATCAACCTAGTGGAGCGGTTGAAGTCGAAGGCGTAAATGTTGTTAAGTTGTAAATGCCACCTGCTTTCGCCCATCAGAAGACAGAGTTCACTTCGGTGGTTGGTACGGAACAAGTCGAGCTACATTATACGCGTTGATGCCATGTAGGTACCACAAATACTCACAACAGCCATCAATGCGGAGCGCATCTCGTAGACCCAGACATTGTCGCAGTTAGATCCGAACCCGTGGACGATCACCCTGGTGGGGCGGTCGGGGTCGAAGGCGCGCGCCGCCCACTGCCACGCGGCCGACATGTTGCTGGCTGACACCGCCAGGAGCGGCTGGTCCCCTCTGTAACAGGGTCATAGAGTTTAATTTAACTTAGGGCTATGATTATAACCTGTGTGAAAGCATGGGCGTAGCCAAATTTATCAAATTAAAGTAGGGCTAGGCTATTTGTATTTTAAGGTAGAGTATTGCCCCTCAATCATTCATTGATATAATATGCTTCGTCCATGTTGCGATGTGCAATTTTTTATTTATTTAAGAGCGTACGAGTATATCAACTTTTTAGCTGTTTTATGTGATTTGCCAATACTTTAGCAATTATTTAATACATTAAACAAAAATAAAAATACTACTTATAAAAACTCGTCAAGGATTAAGATCTTCGTTCAAAACAGAGGTGACTTTGGTTTTTTTTTCAATCGAGTGAAGTTATTCCTTGTACGTATCAGATATGGTTTGCCAACAGAAGATATGCTCCAAAATATCATAAGTATATTTTATTCTTAAAAAAAGTTGCTTTTGGTACTAAAAACTTTATTCTGGTTAGACATTTATACACGACAAGTGAACGTAAATGAGAACTGATTTTTAACAGGTTTTCACCAGACGGTTAACTTAAAGCTAACCCTGAGCTTAAAATAGGAACCGACTTACGTTGCCGGAATTCAAAATGATGTTTTAATTCATTTGTTGAATAATTTAAATTGAGAGTAAGTGAATATGAATACTGCCCATTTAAACGGTGATTGGTATTTGGTTCTGCGCCCACGCGGTTATATGCTTGCTATCATCGTGACTATGACCTTTGCTGCTATATAAACAAAGCTATTTTTCTATACTTTAATTTCAAACTTACCGACTGACTGTGGAGTATAAAAGGAACTGCGTGCCAACTTCCTGGGGAGTGCTGGGCAATGTTTCCAGGTACGCGAACGGGCCAGCATCTTCGAAACATCCGAACTCTCCATAACATACGCTGCCTTGAGATCTCTTGCTCCTGGTAATGATAAAATTTTTGATATAATAGTAAAGTAAGTAAGCTTTAGTTGTAATTTTGTTTTTATGGTATACGAGTATTAATATCGTTCAGGTTACAGAGATCTAGAGAGAGGACTTTTCTTTACCCGGCACAGGAGACACTTTAAAGTAGCAAATACTGTTACGCAAAGGGCATGTTTACGAAACCTACATTGCAGTAAGCAGTTTGTGTGAATGTACTTATAAGCGATTTATTGTACTCTATCAGTCATCATTTGCCTACTCTTATCCAACTCAGATGGGATTGGTATGGTAGGTATGTACGCTTTCTCCATTCGTCTCTATCTCGCTTTATATCATATTCCGTCTTACGACCTCTGTGGTTGATATCGTGTAGATATACGAGTACGTCGAAAGTACTGAAAATCGCTCATCTACACTTTCTTTTACGTTTTGTTCATTTCTTTGGCGACTCGTATGATGTAGTCGTATTCTCATAATTTGCTGGAAGAAAGTGCGCGAGAGCTCTAGAGGTGATCATGTTAACAACATGACCATAACAATGTTAACGCTATGATATCTAAGCCTGTAATAGTGCCACTCGAAGCGACATTACCTAGTAGAAACTGAATGTTTTATGTGTGAAACGGTGAATAGAGAAGTGCAACATATGTTACAGTATTTACGTGTATGATTAATTTTAATTATTTTAGTAACACGGGCACGAGTTGCATTTTAAGTTTTGGAACTTTACTTGAATCTTTTGCGAATATGTACTGATTCCGCACTGGGTCAGAGCGGTGAATAGGTATATGGTCCTTTGAGGATAGGCCTATGTTCAGCAGTGGATTGTTAAAATGGTAAACGTCATCGAATTAGCGTTTTGAGCGCAAATATAAATTACAATATGTACCTACCTAGGGTAAACGCACCGGTTGTAGCCATCTTAGTATCATTTGTGGCCACTTTGAATTTTAAGAATTAATAAGACAATTTTATGTTAAAATAATGTTGTTAAAGAAATTTTCAAACATTTAGAGATTCACACAAACAATATTTATGGTATTACATTGTTTGTAATTATCATTAATGCAATAATTTTGACACCAAATGGCCACAACCGGTACAGTGGCCACAACCGGTACACCCACTACACTTACCAAATGTACCTAATCGTATTGCATGAAAGCTTCGTTACAGTAAAACATGCCTACAGTCAAAAAAAACAGTTAAGGAAAATCAATGTAGGTACTTATGTTATTGGTATAAACTATTTGTAAAAATAAAACGCTACAACAAAACTTATTCGCGAGCGATTTCGAGAATTGATTCAGAGCCTCTATGCCATTCTATTTGAACTGTCGCGAAATTAATGAATTTGCACGATAGAAAGTTTAAGAGAAACCAATGGTGAAAGCAATGTTTACTCTTATTATTTCACCTCGTCTAAAGTACTAATATAATGCATAATTGCACAGTAAAATTATGACTTCATTAACATAATTACTGTGAAATATGCACGCGTGAGACGTCACTTGGGTATGTTATCTCGTTATAACGATAAATTAGATTAGTAGATACTTTTCTATATTTTTAATAATCCCAAGTTTTAGTAGACTGCTATAAAACAATCACGACATTAGAAGGGAATATTTGATGACCGCTGGTTAAAAAAATACTTATGTCAAGACTGAAATTATTATAAAAAATGTAGAGTCTTCAACTAGACTATCGATCACTGTTAAACCATTTCCAGACGGATGTAATCCAGCATCTCATCAGGGGTGACCTTGCTTGTTGCCATCCTGTTGCCATCCATGTAGACTGCAGATTTAATCCAAATTATAAGGTGACCTTCATCGTCCTTGGTGGACGGCCGCGTGTTTCCATCCAAGGTCACCCCTGTTGGGGCGCTGGATTATATCCGTCTGGAACGCGCTTTACTGTAATCTAGATAAACCTACTTGGTTGAATTTACAGACATTTGAAATTGATAGCAATTACATATTGAAGTAAAACCAGCAATAAACTCATTTTAGTCAAACTATACAGTTCGAAAGTCGTTAAAATAAAACTAAATGCATTGCATAGAAGTTGTTTACATTTAACTACACCAAAGAAATGTAATTCACCTGTGAATCCACCGCATCATAAATTCGCATTGAAGCACGCTATTTGGTACGTATAAAAGGAAATACTCATAAACTATGTACATGAAAGTGTTATTCGATTTTCTCACTCCACGTGATGGATATATTATAAATACCTAGTGTTGTGTATTATCTAAGTTCGTAAGGGCTGGGGGCTAACCCTGGTGTCACAGTTTTCGAGACGAAGACATTTGGCAGCTAAACGGTTTTTAAATTTAAAAAAACTAACCTCCTCTTTCTAGTTTTTAACCGATTCCGAAAAGGAGGAGGCTCTATGTTCGTGTGTGTGTATTTTTTTTTGTTTATGTTCATTGATAATTTCGCCAATTGTGAACCGAATCGAAAAAATCTTTTTTTAGTTCGAAAGGGTATACTTCCAAGGGGACCACCATTTAAATTTTACATAAATCAGCTGAGCCGTTTTTGATAATTCAACAATGATGTAAACATTTCGAGCGAAATATTCGAATTTTGTCCACGATGGAAGGCGGTTTTGCCATTTTTTGCGAAAAATAAGTACCTACTACGTACACAATATACCTACAAATTATACAATGATGTACCGAATTATTAGTTGTCATTTCAAACAGACAAACCTAATTGAAAATATTTTGTCATATTAATTATTAAAATGAATACCTATGTATTTCTAATTGACCAATAAGATATTTTTTTATAAAGATATTTCATAGATAGATTTGAATCCTGTGAACATTGGATTTTTATTTATTTCAATACGGAATGAGTTATACTGGGATTCATAATTTAATGTGTCATCTGAGCTACGGCAGCGCTCACTTTTAAATACCACTTACGGTTATCCATCCGAACTATGGTCCTACTAAACGATGCTACGATTTATCGATAAACTTTCATCGTGTACTTATATGTACTTTAGATCAATCCTCATTATTAATGTTGACTCTTTACGGATATTATAATAACAAGTCGATAACTAATAGCATGAGTTATACCTATATGCATATGTCCTAATAAGGTAGGTCTCCGATAGTTATCTAAGTATACCTACCTAAAATGTACCTAAATGTTTGTATTGAAGGCAGTATGCATGACTGCGACCTTGACTGATGCAAGATCCCAAGATTGCAGTAGGTAGACAGAAACACGCAAGTGATAGTGATAGCACTTAAAAACGTGCATCGCGGATTACACAACTTCCCGAAGGAGCTGCATACAAATAAAGGTTGTTAGTTATAAAAGTGGAGTGGCTTTCAGAGGTATTTTATTATGTAGGTGCATTTACTTATTTCTTTTCTTGACTTCTAAGTTTTTTTACAATATAAAGGTATAAAAAATATATGGATATATTATAAAGCACTTAAAAACTAGGGTGCCGCCGGCAGCGGGGCAGGGCCCAAGCTACCGGTGGTTAGGGCTACAGAGAGAGGAACCTCCTGACAATACGCGCCATGTCCAGGATGACACAGGTGCACTTATTAATATACTCATAATTACGGACAATTTTAACAATGGGGCCAATGGAGATTGAGTATAATATGTACACCTCTAAAAATCCCTGCACTTTGCAGTACAATCTCATAAGATAATTCTGTCTTTCATTGTTATAAAGAATCATCTGTTCAATAAATACCAAAAATTCTTTTACTTTCGACAGAATGTATAGGAAGCCGATTTCATTGGGATTTCAGGGTTTCATAGTGTACCTATTATAACGATTATACAAATTTAGGTAGTAGGTACTTCTGTAAATTACAATTTTAATTACGAATAATTTTTAGAGGCAATTTGTTTAATCTGTCAAGACGTAATTTTAGGCTAATAAAAATAGGCCGCACCACACAAGTTGGCGGATTTAGCTACAAGCAATAGCCAATCAACGTGCGGCTTTATGTGAGCTTCAGTCAGGATTGGATATTGCGCAGCTTGTAGGTAGTTAACTTCAGATCCGCCAACTAGTGTGGCGCGGCCTATATACCTACTATACGCGAAGCACGAAAATGTAACTTTTGATTCGTGGAATTCGTATTCCTCCATACATTTCAGAGACGATGCCACTTAACCCATAGTTCTTTGGCAAGATTTCAAAACAACGGCTTGAACACATTGCCACATACCTACTTAAGTTTCAGGATAGTCCTACTTCTACTGACCTACTGTTATCTGTCTGTTACTGTTTCAATCATCATTATTTCCTGCTGATGGCTAAAAAAGGATACATTTTTAGCCGTTGACAGGAAATGGTGATTATGAAATATTTATTTTTTATATCTCAAGACGAGAGTTTTCGACAGTTGTGTGTTACCAGTGATGTAATATGGAACCGAAACGTGGTCTTATGAATAAGCTCAACATAGCTCAACTTGCTATAGAGAGGGCTATGCTCGGTATCTCTCTGCGAAATCGAATCAGAAATGAAGAAATCCGCTGACGAACCAAAGTTACCGACATGGCCCAGCGCATTAGCAAGTTAAAATGGCAATGGGCAGGGCACATAGTTCGAAGAACGGATGACCAATGGGGCCTTAAAGTCCTCAATTGGAGACCGCGGACCAGCAAGCGCAGCGTAGGAAGTCCACCAACTAGATGGACTGACGATATATAAAAAAATTCGCAGGAACGCGCTGGATGCAGGCCGCTTCCAACCAGCCTTATTGGAAATCCATGGGGAGGCCTATGTCCAACAGTGGACGTCTTACAGCTGATGGATGGATGGATGGATTTTTTATATTCGTGTTTTTTTTTGGTTTGGTTGGGATCAAAATAGTAAAAGTGATTCTCAGTGAAGGTTTGCCAGTATGGCAATAGGCACCATAATGAGACACAGGATGGAATTAGTCTGATTTATTATTTAACAGTAACAACTTATATACTAGATGACTATCAAGAACGTTCCATATCTTGGTCATGCCTAATCTATATCACGAACCTACAATCTATTATCTTACTTATTATTATCTATCGAACTGCAACAGAAGGTCTTAATTACCTTCTCTCGTACCCTTTCTGAATAGCTCTCCATGTACAATATGTATTTGCAAAGGTTATCGGTTGTTTTGAGTCCAAAATGGGGCAATTTCTACCGCGTTCTCGTTTACCAAAGGTGTTGTTATGCGGCATGGCACAGCGCGTCGCCGCAGTGCCGCCAACCTATGTTACACTAAGGTGCTCTTACGAGGCATGCCTATATCTAGCTCCGCATCTGAAGGTCACATTATACAAGGCGTTGTTACCTCGTCCTCTGATGCTTCTGTTCCCACTGCGCCATGGAGGCGCGCACGGCGGCCAGCAGCTCGGCGTCATGGCGCTCGTCCTCCGCCTCCTGCGCCAGCGTCGCCGGCCGCCCCGCGCCGTGCCATGCCTCTAGCTCCGCATCTGGGTAAACAGAAAATACCCTTATATTAGCAACACTTATCATAAAAATCGAGATTCCTTGTTACGAGAACTTTGGCAACTGTAGTCGATTCTGTGTTTTTTTTAACCGACGTCAAAAAAGGAGGGGTTCTCAATTCGATTACATATATGTTTTTTACCCGCCTGCTAAGTACGGTTTTTTGTTTGTACTTGACACGATTATTTTCGCCGATTATTTATGAATTTATTAATTCAAATTCCCATTTTCCTTGTGATTTGACATGCCTTTAGATCCGCATTTGGTCCAAAATTGTTGGAAAATAAACTTTTTAGTAACCACTAAGGAATTGTAATTTTCTGTTATAATTAGTTTTATGGAGTCTCTGCTCTCATCGATTCGGTGGCCTAATCGTAATATATACCTATGCAAATATCAGCATGAAAAGTGAAAGGGCTCTACGGAGCCTACGGACCTCAGGGTCCGCAGCTTTTCGGACACCTAAAAGATAAGGTGCCACAAGGCCTAAAACTTAATTATATGCATTTTCTAAATCTCTTAAAATTCGTAGGTACTTAGATACTATAGTAGCATCAAAATGTAAGCAATGATAAAATAAAAGTAGGTAAGTATTGTTTTCTTATTGTTCGTTGTACTTAATTCAATGTGCAATAGCAGTGGCACTAAATGCAAAGTGCAATAAACCAATATTGTCCATGAGCATGCAAATCTGAGTGATTGGACGTTTACTTACTTAATTTGTAAATGCAATATTGGGCAAGTGGAATGGCCTCTGGCGGTTTGCGCGCGATGCATTCTAAAAAGCTGGGAAAGGCGCGCCAGCTAGGTATCTATCAGGTTACCTGAATGCTGTCAGTCTCCGGGTATCTCGCTAGCTGTCTCCACTTTTTGCCACACGTGGCCTGGAAACGTCCGCGTTGTAGGGCAGTATGCAGCTCGAAGCCTACTACGGAGGAAAGCAGGCCGCTCCCAGAGAACTATGAGAAACTCAACCAACCCAGTTCAATGACAAAGCTCGTACCTTATAGAGCCGGGCGGAAGAAAATCGCCGGCGACCGTTAAATTAATACGGTTGATAAATGGACTCATTTCTGGGACGGCACATATTTTAATGAACCGGCTTGATATTCGAGCCACGCGCGGTCGCATGATACGGTGTTTTTGTTTCTGAGACAATGTGGCACGCCATTATTGCACTCAGCATCTTTAGTGTCACCAAGTTGTGCCCAAGTATTCATAGCTTTTTATTTTTTTTACGTAACGTGTTGTACGAGATGGTCCTCGCTAAAGTGGGATTTGTCAACACGGTAAAGGCATTACGTAAGAAATGCACATACAATGTTCTTTGTTTGTGTACTACATATATTACTGAGAGACACATACTGCCCGTATGGGTAGGAGTTGGGTAAGAGGCGCTGCCTAAATCGTCAAGAGACTCGTATGGAAGGCACCAAGTGTGGAGGTGTTACTTAATCACACATTATGACAACTTTCTTTATTTAGTTCCAGAATAGTTAGCGTGCCTAAATGTATGCTATATTCTAGAATCGACGTGAAATTGGTATGACGTTTCATAATACCGCACTTTAACTTTTACGATAACGAGCATAAACTCCGGATACTAAGTATGGTGAATGTGTAAGGTTAATTCGCAATGTGATATGAAATCGGTAAACTCGAATTAAAGATATACCTAATATAAAAAGATTTCAGGCATACATATTGCGTAAACAATATATAGTAGGTACTGTAGAAAGTTTAATCTTTCATGAGTAATTACGTTTACCCATTCGACCGAAGGTATATTTATTAAATCATGGCACTCTTACGTATTTGAAGCTATTTAGGTAATATTGCATTTCAATGATTAAAAAAAAATGCTAGATACAAAGTCAAAGCGAACTAACTCATTTACGCTGGGTGGGCCAAAACTGCGTCATTGGGCCAAAAGAACTTGTGCTGAAGGCCAATATCATTTTTGGGTCACTCTACTACGTTGGTAGAATAATAAGTATCGAGAGTTGGGGAAAGATATATATTGAACGTATTGTGGTGCAACTTTTGGCATTACTTGTATGATTACAATAGAACGCTAATCACTGGACTGATCGAACTCTCCCGTAAGCATAAAGATGCTAAATGTTTCGACTGTAAAATAATATGATGATTATGCCTACATACATATGCCTATGTAAATATAAATTCCTAAGCAATTTTGGTAATTACTTTTAGGATAGACATAGATATTTTTTCGCGATAATAGGTTTGATTTCAGTAAAAATCTTACATAAAGATTCTAAAGTATGGAACGTGCTACCCAGCCACCCGGATCAGATCTAAGTCGGATTTACTAAAGATATACTAAAAGTTAAGTACGTAGGTAGGTACGCATCATCACTGAAATAACGCAAAACTTTGAATCAGCGCGACGTGAAATGATTCTAATGATAGGGATATTTTTTCACATATTTGCGTAGCAACAATTCGTTGCAAGAATTCATCCATCTGCCATAGGACGTCCACCTTGTGGATGGACGTCCTACGCTACGCTTGCCGGTAAGTATGAGGTCTCCACTTGACAGCTTTTCAACCTCATTGGTCTTCAGTCCTCATGCTATGTGCCCTGCCTACTGCCATTTCAATTTGACCCCATACTTGACTTTCAAGTTTTCTAGGGTTCACAAGGCCATGTTCACACACTAATCGTATCTTATTTCTGGTTGATACGCTGCCTGAGGTAGATAGATAGATAGATAAACTCTTTATTGCACACCAAGAAATAAACAAAAAGAAGAAACAAAGATACATAAACAGTGTTACAATGCTGATCCAAAGATACCTTATCGCTGATAGCGATCTCTGCCAGGCACCCTTAGGATGGAGAGGACAGAAAGCGTAAAAATAATGGACGGGGTGCGCATTAGTACAAAATATAGGTTTGATTATACATCATTAACATACATACTAAAAACATTGATCTAAATACTTAAAATACCTAAAAATAAAGAAAACAATACATAAAAAATTATAAAAGAAACCTTACTTACTTACTTACTATGTTGGCGCAGCGACCCAAATTGTGTCTTGGCCTCCGATACTACGTGTCGCCACTCCTCTCTGTCTTGGACAAGTTCCTGCCAGACATCAATCCCGAGCTTGCGAAGATCTTTTTCCACTTCATCTTTCCACCTGTACTTTGGACGGCCAACGGGCCTTCGGCCATTCGGCAGTCCCAAATAAGCCCTTTTTACGGCACGATCCTCTCCCATGAGAGGAAAAGAAACAAAAGAAACCTATGACTACATAATAAACTAATATTATACAGAGGTATAAGCAACCAAGTCGACACTTGGCATTTTTTCTGTTGCTTATACCTATTTAAGCAGGCAGCCACCTATTTATAGGGTATAAGTCTAGTAATAGTAAAGATTATTATTTCTCCATGGTATAAGTTACTTACACTTAGCTACGACAAGCGAGAGTGCAGCGAGCAGCAGCGCGAGCGGGCGCCAGCCGTGCGGCCCCATCCATGCGGCCCGGCATTCACGACAGCCTGCGGACAAGATCACCTTGTCAATAACAACGCCACAATTATAACCTGTATCAGGGGGTAATAAGGTCGCTTGATTGCTTTTATTGAGGTAATTACACCTTTTCTACAATAAAAGTAGAGTAATGATGCCTTTGATTTGATAGACGGTTAAGCTTTGTCGAAGATGAGAAATGACCAAGAGATAACGAAGGTGGGTAAAAAGTAAGGCTCACCTTCTTTACATGTAGGTTACAACTTATCTACTTGTAGTACGTAAATGCTAAGTGTTTTACACGGATAGTATTTATTTCACAGCAGTTTTCTGTAGGTAGAGCTTTTAGCTTTGATTGTGTGGGTACAGAGCTCCTTAGACGATTATAGAGCACCTTGCAAACAAAACTTGCTACGCTGTGATCTTTGTTCCTAGATAGTGATAGATAGTGTTAAATGTTTTTTTATAAAGTAAACAGAAAGTGATTAAGTTTAAAATATTTAAATGCTGAAAAAGATAATTATTGCACCGCAGTAAGGATAAATTAATACCTATCTATACTTGTTGCTTTCTAGAATCTTAGTTTTGAAAATAAGTAGGTAGTATAACAAACATCTGAAAAACAATATTCTCAATAAGAAGCTGAGCATGGATACAATCTCTCGTTAATGACTCGACTGCGACTACCAGTTTATTTTTAATGCGTTGTTGTAAGTTAGCCAGTAATGACGTATCATTATAACGAATTTCCTGGTCCCTCAACCCAAGCAGAAGCCTCATGAGACTCTTACCGCTTTGTGTTCGCCGGATGATCATACGAATACTAATTAAAATCATAATCGATAATTAAATCGATTGACAAAGGCATAATACGTATGGCTAAAGTAGTAATAATACACACGATTAATGTGTTTATTTGCACATCTCTGAGACGTGTCTGGGTTTAGAATTAAACAGTCAATGTTCGCGGAACTAAGACCCGTTGTGGTAGAGAACAAAGAAACGCTTAATTTCTTAGGTCAAAAGATTTAGTACTTTACATAAGTATTATGACAAGTTTTTACGCAATTTAAGTTTCCTTATGTTACAGTGTTACTAATTTTGTTGCGTTTTCCTGTAGAGTACCAGTAAATATTTCTATGTAAGTTTCTCAGTTAGAGATAATCAGAGATCTGTGAGCTTTCTAAAATATGTTTCCATCAAAAAATATTTTGGATTTGTACAGCTCATTAATACAAATCTGGCGTGACTAAAATGGTTGCCGTTGACATCATTTTAATGCGAGGTAATTATCTAATACATACTCGTATATTTTAGTAGTGTAGTTAACTTTGAAATGCGTATACGAATGTCTATTACACCTATACATACATATGTGATTTTCGAAACGACTGTATAGCGTGTGTGGCATGATGAAAACTAGGTAGGTATGAGTCTACAGTGTATCTTTGTATCAACGATGAAAAGCTAGATAAAGCGGTATACAACCATTGTAATCTGACTGTAAAAATATATCTGTAACCTATCTACTCAGTGAATAATCTTCAATCAAATTTGGTAGTGTACACAAAAATAGTTAAAACGGATCCAGTTCACTCATCGCAAGTAGATGCTTTCTGCATCGTTCAGTGGGCATCTACTTACCGTAGAAACCACAACAATAGAACACACAGAACCAGAACATGCAATGATCCGTGAACTGCATACAAATTATAGCAAAATCCGCAAGGCGTAGTTCATACCAGACTACACAAAAATAGCAAGCAATACCAAATACTATGATTCATTGAGCAATTAAAGAGCTATCTTTGACTTATCTGTTTAAGGTAGAGCCATAAAGTTATAGCAAGCTGCGGTAGACCATGCAAATAATGATCATATCATCATACCTTCACATTTCGGGTAACTATGTCATTAAAAATTGCGACATACTCGTAGCAGTCAGAAACCGTGGAATTACAATTGTAGTTACGAAATTAGCCCTATAATTCGTATAATCGACAACGTAGTGCTCACCACCAAAACCGTCGAGGCCAACTCCATGTATATGCAATCACAAGTCAATTCACATTAAATGAAAAACTAGACGGCCTCCGGACAATGGAAATTATTCTTACAAATTGTCAATTCTTTTTCTTTGGAGCTCACAACGTGTTGGCAAGAACTTTCTGTGCCAATGCAATTTAAAATACAGTTAACGAAAGCAATTATATGCTTTCTTTATTAGATCGTTAGAACAATAAATATGTAGATGTGTCTATCGGTATAATGTAAATAGGTATGATGTTAAATGCAGAAGCGGTACAGGTTCTGCGGACGCAGATCAACAATTTTATATTCTTATCTAGGATGTGAACTTGTGTTAAGTTTTGTAAAAACACTTTCTTTATTTAGGGTAAATAAAGAAAGTGTTTTTCTCTTTGTAAAACTCTATTAAAGTTCATTGCTATGCATAACTGAGTAAAAGTTATCGTCACTACCTACATAGTATAAAACGAAGTCGTTTCCCTCTGTCTGTCTCTATGTACATATGCTTATATCTTTAAAACTACGCAATGGATTTTGATGCGGTTTTCTTTTAATAGATAGAGTGATTCAAGAGAAAGGTTTAAATGTAATAATCTGTGCGAAGCCGGGGCGGGTTGCTAGTTATGTTGTATTTGTCTAGTCAAGTTCTGTGATTCGAAAAAAAAACATTGCGATATTAATGTTTATACTCGTATAAGACAATTTGAATCAAAATTCAGGTACAGGTGCATTGCTGTGTGACTTAAAGAAACTGAGTTTGTACCCATCTGTGCCGGTCGTGGCAGTTGACCTGAACAGCGAAGCAATATTGCCCTGATTCCACGCTTGGCTGCGTATTTGGAATCGAAACCATGCAAAGTTACAAGCAGATGCATTGAAAATTTGCTGATAATATCCACAGTATTTTTTTAAATTTTTACTCTTTCTTTAATGTTGCACAATCACGCTAGATACTTCGATCATGATTTCTTTAACTTTGAGATGTTTGAAGCGTGAAAGAATTTAATGCAGTACATTCTCTTTAACAATACACGGCGGATTTATTTGAGATCTAAGTAGTGGTTGCTTGCTATATAGAGCTATCTCGTACAACACATCTAGCATACATATCATACCGTCTTCCTCTTGCAAAACTAAATGCTAGAACGTTGACCTCCCAGCTGGGTAACTTAGGTCATACGTTACGGTCTAGGTAGGTCAAGTTCCACCGACCTATTCATCATCGAGGTCATTGTCGTACGACCCACCGATTGAGAGGTAACAATTAAAATGTTACTAAGTGCGAACCACAGCAAACCAGCGCTTGACTTCAATGTGGTTAAGGTTGAGTGGATTTGCAATATTCTGAGTCTATTCAACTGAATCAGTTACAGTTACACATATCCGATATATACCGAACGAATTGAGTAAGCCGGTTCCTACCTACAGTTTTTAACTTATGAGTACCTTATGTAGAGCAAATTTTAATATATGTACTTTGTAGGGAAATACGTTATCAAATAAACAGAATTTAAACGAATTCAAGCTTATTTTAAATTTCGTAGCTTGAAAGGTGATTTAAACTCAATAGCTGACTTAATTTTTTATTTTTAACTGACTTCTTAAAAGGAAGTTCTCAATTCGAATGTCTGTATTTTTGAATGTATGTTACTCGATTATTCCGCCAATTATGAACCAATTATGACGATTCATTTTTGTTTGGTGGTTACACCTTCGAGATGGTACCATTCAAATTTTATCGAAATCGGATGAGCCGTTTTTGAAACGTCAATGTAAAAATTACAGCATCGATGATACATTAATTTGTGCGAACTATTCGAATTCTGTACACGGTTGGAGTCGGTTGTGCCATTTTTGGTGAAAATTATTATTATCTAGATCTTTCATAAAAATCTTGTACTTAGAGTTCGAATGTTTCCTGTCAGCGGAATGTATTTAGCTTATACGAGTAAGAAGTTAAAAATAACCATTCCTTCATTGTCGGCCGAACCATCAAGTCTTCAAAATATTACATTACATTATGAAAGAGTTACGAACTTGTTTCAGGCTGTGTTTCGATTCGCGGCTGACCAATAACCGGTACCTACTGGTATTATGTAAATGGCGCTCAGCTGAGACTTTCTTTTGTTAGCGTTGGCAATTAGCACGGCCGAAATCGTGTTTGAAAGAGACGACAGTCGCGGAACCAAAACTGAAGGTTTATGGATGATATTTCCACAGGAGGAAGAGGGTTACATTCATAATAAGAGTTCGGTCGAATCGAACGAACGTTCAAAAAGTCTAACTTGTTTTTATGTTGAAGTTTCAGTAGAAAGTTACAGCAACTAAATCCAGAGGCCCCGGAAGATATTTGGTGATACTTTGTTTTTTTTTTCACCCTATTACGCCAATATATATTTTTAATCAAAAATCAAAGTGAAATATTCATATTAATAAGTTATTTTAAAAATTCAACATACTCATAGTTTCCGTTCAACATCTATTGTTTACAAAAATCCGTGTCAATATCATGCATAATGAATTGACCCACATAATACATTGTTAATAGGAAATCCGACACACGAAACACTAAATTTCGTCGCTAAAATGGCTAGAACGTTCGATTATAATAGCTGAGCGGGTTTTAACTCTACGAAATGATTCCAGACATAACTCCACTTCACAGAGCGGGCAATACTTTCACTTGAATCTTATTTGACCTCGGAGAGTTCAGTTTGCTCTACCACGAGCTAATAAAGCGTGAGAAATTAATTTACTCGATATCCATCGCTTTTCCGTACGCCCGAGGGTCGATGTAATTGATACCTATGCAGCGATGTGTTTAGAAAACGGAACAGGAAGGGGTATAATCGTATGATATAAGGCGATGATGTGTAAGAAGTGAAAGCGGGCGACGCCTACGCAAACGGTGTTACGCTATGCACTTTGACACCTCGTCTAATTTAAAAAAAACAACATACGTAACCCTTCTTTTATTTAGCTATGAGAAACTACACGTAGCCTGTGCCAGACAATTTCTGAAAATCAAATTGGAAAATATAGTGATTTTTATGCGCAGAAGTGAAAAACCATGCCAAATACGTTAATAAATAAATTTCAAATTTAGTTGCATGCGTAATTTCTGCAGTTATAATATTGGTTGCAAAACAAAAATATGCAGGAAAAAAATATCTTAGCAAAGTTTGTGATTTGGCTGCCAGAGACTGATATGCTACATAAACATATTTTAAATACATACTTATATAAATAGTACCTAAATAACACCCAGACACAGAGCAAACACCTATGTTCATCACATAAATGTTTGCCCTGGGTGGGGATCGAACCCACGCCTCTTTGATCCAGAAGTCAGGATCACCAACCACTGAGCCACCGAGGCAGTCAAAATAAGGCTCGATGAAAAATTTCGCATTTCTACATCACGACGTCGCTCGAAAAATCTAAACGTCTCATTCCCAAAATATATATCTGGAAACATTAACATTCTATAAACTATCATATTTTATTTCACTATGTATACCTAAAAACCTTGTTTTTGACCCATTTGAAGCCATCCAAATTGCATTGGAAGTAGCGCGAGAAATGGCATCAATTCCACTTTTACAAAACCCTCGTAATGCCAGTCATCGGAGCTTGACCAACGAAAATTATGATTAACTGTACTGACAATGTTGGGGCCTGTTATTGAAATGTGAGATCGGGCGATAGATGCCACTAATAGCTTAGGTATAATAAAAAAATGTAAACGCTCTTCCTACAACGGTAGGTACAATGGTGTATGATAATGTTGGCGTGCAAAAAACATGTCATTGTGTGGTGATTTTGCTTCCAATCACTCTTTGTTCTCTAAATCTCGATAAAAAATATTGTACATTACAATAGTGTAAATTACCTATTTTATTGAATTCATTTACTCCGAACAAAAGACATCAACGCGTGCGCACAATTTCGTCGTGCAGGCGCTACGCAACTGCTCTCAAGTGGGTGTCTATTGCGTATTAATTGGATAGAAATCTATCTACCTAGACTATTACCTAGGTTTGATATTTTATTGGACACATAAAGACAGTTAATATATCTACATAATACTAAAACTTAAACTAAAAACACAAAACAAAATAAAACCTAGTCTAAAGCCCCTCGGTACTAAGGAGCTCCTCCTCATAGACATGGCCATTAGCCAGCAAGTCCGGCGGAACAAGGGAGCCCTCTCTGCTGCCTGGATTGACTATAAGAAGGCCTATGACTCAGTGCCTCATTCGTGGCTCGAGAGGATTTTAGAGTTGTATAAAATCGATACAACTCTGAAATCATTCTTAGTGTCATGCATGTGGCAATGGGCCACAGTCCTTCGTCGACCAGGTGGTGGAGACGGCCTCGTTGGCCCGCAAGACTTGATAAGGATTGAGCGGGGAATATTCCAAGGTGACAGTCTGAGTTCATTGTGGTTCTGTCTGGCCCTGAATCCTCTCAGTACTTTGCTGAGGAATTCAGGGCTGGGCTATCGGCTTCGCAGACAGGGTGACCTAGGTTAATTAGATATCTACGAGACCAGATCTATACGGAAGGCCTATGTTCAACAATGAACGTCTGACAGTAAGTAATAATAAGTGTTAACTTTGATAAGTTCAAGGAAATCATATTATGACATTTTTGAGGTAACCTCTAGAAAGTCAGTGGGAAACCCCACGACAAAAACACTTTCGTAATATTATCGAACACGTAATCCAGATCAAGTTTATTATTAACATTCTATAATTTTCCAGCCATAGGCATATAAATAAAAAGGTTAAATAAGAGTCTATTATGTAAATTTTATTAATTTGATACGCTTCAAAATTCTCATTAATTTTATTTATTGATGTGAGTTGAGTAGTTTACGTATGAAACATTTTTTTATTTAGGTGTTATAGTATTGCGTTTGATTAAATACACACAGGTAGGTTTTTATCAGGTTCTGATGTTATCTAGATACGCGGTCTAGGGTAGTAGGTACGCTTAGCTAAAAGATACATTTTTATCGAGATATTTATTAATCTTCGATCTACTATTTTTTTTAACTCTTGTCCTATAGTGGAAAGACAAACTCAGGTAAAATTTTCCACATTCTGGCTGTTTGTATGAGGAACGTGAATTTGATACGCTTGGTTCTGACGTGAAAAATGATTTGGTTCTGAAAAAATTTTTATACTACACCTGCTCGGAAAGTACCTTGATACTTTATCAAATTTACGGTAGAAAGTACGTCATTGCATATCGAACAAATATGCGGGGAGAAAACGCATCAGAGCGGGAGAGAAAAGTGTATGAAAATCCATTTCTTACGTGGTTTTTCTTTTTTAATTTTGGGTAAGACTATGCGCTGGTAACCTAAATATCAAAAGCCCAAAAAGTTTTTACAGTGAGTTTTTATCTCCAAGTTCGCAAAATGACACTGGCCACTAGCCGTGTGTTGGATGGTGTCAAACAATTTGAAAAAAGAACATGTGAAAATTGCAGACGCCATTGGCGCCATTTTCAAGTGTTACATTAAGCTTCACTAACTGCAACAATTTCAATATAAATTTCAATTAGTAAAGATTTAGTTTTTTATTTTCCTCGTAGGTGTAGTATAAAGCACTATGTATCACTCGAGAGAAAGTGCGATTCCCGATCTCGGGTGTTTTAAAGCCCTCGCCTACGGCTCGGGCTTCAAACGACACCCTCGACGTCACTTTCTCCTCTCGGTGAACAATGTACTATTATTTTCCCAGACAGAGAGTATAGAGTTAAACTTTAACGTTATTACTTTGTATCTGTAACTAGAGGTATATATTTACATATGCTAAATAGATTATAGTACCTACTTGGAAAAATATGCGATTCAACTTATAAGAATAGATATTAGAACGAAATCATATAATGATACTTAGGTACACATTTACAGAAAGTTCAAATAATTTATTGAATTGCCATCTTTTCATATTCTATATATTTTAATCCAAATAAAAAATAATTTACTATTTTTATATGTTCATATAAGCTTCCTAATATTGTATAACGTCGTAATAACTCTTCTCCTGATGTATTTATAACTATGCACACGTGTAATAGGAAGAAGTATGTAGGAATGGCTGGTCAATCTTTTAAGGACAAACAATAGACCCATTATAGCTAATAGCATCGAATAAATTAACTAATAATATCAACAACTAATACTAACTTTGTATTTATTTTGACCAATTAAAACGCAGTCGCAAAGTATATTTCGCAAATCACCTCTACAGATTAATGAACTAGGCACTTAGTTCGCAAGTAATGACCGATTATGAGCCCTAAAAGCGAAATTTTCTACAGAACTACCGGGACAAAAGATTGTCCCGGTAGTACTACAGTAGGACTACCGGGAAAATTTTGTCCCGGTAGTTCTACTAGTAGAACTAATAGTAGAACTTACAGGAACGACCCATGAAATCGTAGAGTTTTCGAATAGAAACCATGTTCCGTATATCTAAGCTATAGATTTCGCGATATAGGATATGTCTTCTCGATATAGAGAAGACATAATCTCCCACGAAACTCTGTAAATAATCACAATGACGCGTAACTACAATAAAATTACACAGTTATTATTCATATGCGCTCGATCAAACTGCATTTTGCAATGTACATATTATGTATCGTAAATATGCAATTTGCGGCGGAGTAGAATATTCGGTCGCCGAAAGTGTCGCTCGCTGAATATGAGAAGGCCTCTCTACAGACCTCTATGAGGACTGAGGACGTATATAAGTACTATATAGTATAGCATATTATTGGAACAATACTGCACTTGTGAGACTCCAGAAGAATAATTTACTTAAAAAAGTTATAAATATGTAGGTGATTTTATAGTAAAATTACAAATAAAAACGTATTGTTGTAAATATTGTTGAGCTCTCAGGCATGATAGCTCTCTAGTCAATTATAAAGCACGTACAATACTTTTCGTTGAGAGTTGATAAAGTTTTTGTATGGAACGATTAATAATGTCCAAAATTTCCTAGAATATGCCCATTGTCTAAAGAAACATCTGGTAAGTACCTATAGCCTATAGGAGATAATCTGTGGTATATATTCAAAAGGCTGTAGACCTACCTGTAGGTTCCGTTACCTTGTCCGTGGTGGACTTTCGTAAATCCTGATTGATAACTGTATCACGTACTTACAGATCATTTCAACACATGTGTTTGGTATTCGGCAAACGGCCCGTATCGAATTTACAATACGGATTCAAACATTTATTTAATTCCATAGGTTAAGCGAATCAAAGCTGACGTTTTAAAATTTGTGTAAAAGGGTACAAACTAACTACCTAATCATTGCATTTGTATAGATAATTTGCAACAAATGACGATAATTAATACACATTTTTCATGTTGCACGATGTTAAGCAACGATGTCCATAATCCAAATATTGTACTTAGTTATTATAGAGGTATAATAGGTATAAGTGCATGATACAAAATAGAGAGGAATCATAAGAATAAATCGTAGTAACTATTCATTTATCCGCCAACCCGCAGTGGGCCAGCGTAGTGGGTATGGCCCAATCAACCTTCGTGGGTAGACCTACGTCCTGCAGTAGCCTGTTAAAAAGGCTGGTACAGTACAGTGCAACTATTAATCTGTGGTTAAACTACGACAGAAAATGAATACCTAAGGAAGATAACAAAGATAAGAATTAAACATATTTCTTTAGGTAGTACTCGTATTAAACGTTATCAAATTGATTACCTATTGTCGGATATTATCACATATAGATCGCATGTGCATTCGAATTTGTAACCTGCTTTTGTTGCTATTGTATTACTCGCGCAAGAAATATATCAATAGAACAATTCTAGAGTATAGAATATCTATCACACGGAGTTTTTGGAGCATAACTATCTGTGTGAACGCCCTTGCTAAGTGAAGGGTCGAAAACGTATGTTTGTGTCGTTTGAAGTTTTCTGTCATACTTAAGCTCTCGTCAAACAGAGGCGGGAGCGATCGCGATCCGGGACGGGAATTTTTTGTAATATTCGAATTTGAATGCAACCTGACACATAAAAAGCGGGCGCGATCCTTTGTACTGGACCGCTATCGGGTCGCTTTCTCGCGGTTCCCGCCTCTGTGTGACCCGGCTTTTACTGTTTCTGGTGCGAAATGCATTTTGAATTTTCGGCGTATAAGTATAGGACAGATCGTGGTGAGTGTGGTGACTAAATCATTTCGCAATTTTTCTTCACGGACTATGCTGAAGAGCTTGACAAGAGCTGGGCCCACTATTCGAAAAAAAAGAGACACAGTGGTCAAGCCGATGTTTTTATATAGTAGTGCAGATTTATCTACCAAAGCATCGACTCCCATCAAGCTACAGCTGATAACCGAGCACGTTCCGCGTCAGATCTTCGCGATGCAATCAGGTTTTGCAGTTCTAATACATTTATAAAAAGCACTAAACTCAGGACCAGTAACTTTTCAGGTAGCCTTTTTTAATAAGTGTAATTTAGAATTATGCGGGAAAATTACAAACAGCCACGTATTTCGGAGTGAAATAATTTGTCTTTTGTATTTTTGTTAATTTGGAATGCTGTAACGTCACAGACAGTCATACACTCAATATATATCTCATAAAAGTAGTTTTGGCCCAACGATCTACCGAATGATAAATAGCTATAAGATATGCACTAAATCATAATAAACACTTTACTCAGATTACGTACGCGGAAAGTCCATCTCGCCCCGTTCGCCTTCTACACGCAACGACATAGATATCTATTCAGCAATGACATTTCTAGTAGCAGTTATCATTGAATAACGTAATTAGACTCTAGATGGCCGTGGTTAACTCGTTCGTAATGATATCGTGCTTGGGCTTTAGCTTTGATGATTGTTTTTAAATAATATAACTCCTATTTTATCGTAACCTTCATTGAAACATGTTTGCCTAGTAATTTGGTATCGACTTTAGCTAATTCAAATACTTGTGTAAACTTATCCCTTCCGGGCTCACACGCATTGCATGTTCGGTACATACTGGCAAATGTATAATTAATTTTAAGGTTTGTTTACATGCCAAGTACTAATTTTATTACAAGGTACATACAATGTAAACCTACTTTCAGGTGGTATTTTTAACTCTACATAACCAAGTAATATTCTCACCAAACGCGATACTTAAGTTGATGTAAAGGTACCGATTTAATACATCTGTATAAGATTCTCCAAAACACTGATAAAAAAACATGGCAAGCTTGTTTTTCTATTGCGTCATCTTCTATAGGTACCGGGTTGAACGCGGTGCGCGACTATTATTGTACACAATATGTATTAGGATCTAATAAGGAACCAATCTTCAAATAGCAAAAAAAAACTGTTCTATATAAAGACTTAAAAATTGAGTCAATGAACTAAATCGAACATGACAACACAATGAACTTGAATGAAACTGTTGGTTTTTTTTTTGCGATTTCAGGGTTGGTACCAATTCCCATAGTAAAAGTAAGTCGTAATCACTAATCACAATGATGAGTATTGTACTATAATATCATATACATAATATCTCTGTCTACAGAGGCACCCGGTCCAACTCCAAAAGTAAAAGAGCTAGAGACGCTAGAGTCAAGAAAATGACTGACAGCAAATATACACAAAAAATACCCTAATACAACCAAATATAGGTACCCAGAAATTAACAAAAAATATTTTTTCAAAAATGTTTCCAAAAGAAACGTCCACCAATGGCATATTATTCAGAGAAGAAACTTGTCGGCGACTAGGTATACCTACTTGAATTCTTCTTTGAACTCAAACTACAGCTGACAGTTTGAAAAAGGCTGCAAGTATACAGACGATTGGTGCCGTGGGAGCCTCGGCGATTGTTGCAGTCCCGACAATAGTCACGAACCACTTAAGTTCAGGCTATCTGCACCTTTCATCGAGAGTGGTTTCTCTTACCCTGGTTTCATGTGAATATGCAAATGACTGTCTGGTGTTGTCAATTTCTTTCGTGATAGTGGATAGACGGAAGGAAGTTATAACAGTACTGTGTTCAGTAAAGTTATAGGCATCTAAGTTGAGGCAAAACTAGCTGGATTTCTTTTATGAGCCCAACGTAGTTTTGAAGAAAAATAATTATATCTTTTAGAGAGAGAGGTACAGAGTTCGAACAACCCTGTTAGAAGGAATGATCTCTGTTGAGAAGTTGATTCAAGAAAACAGCAAGAAGAACCTCCAGTTAAGATTCATAGTTCTTACCTCATGTAAATTGTAGCATTATGTTGTGCGTGAGCTTTAGATACCTACTTATTATTAGTCTACTTGCCCAGTGCCCAATAGTGGACATCTTACTGCTGAGAGAATAATAATAAAGAAGAGATTTTACTTTGTATTTAATATATTACTTTGCACTTATTTCTTCCGGTCACAAGAAGTTAATGATATCTTAAAGTTATTAAGAGTTACTTAGTTTAACAACCTATAGGTATTAGGTATAGTTACGTAGTTAGTAGATTAATTTTTAATTGCATCATAGATCTATTGTTTATATCGGTTTATACATGGAAATACATTCATTTGATATGAAAAACAAATAAGTACTTTTACTTTTATCTCTAGATCTTTAAGGGTCTGTTGATGATCCAATTGCTTTTTATGTAGTACCTACCTAGTAGTTTATCTAGTAGTTTAAGTATGTATGTACCTAGTATTTATTATTTTTGTCTGCTATTTTCTTCACTTATTGTTTTTCTAAAAATCGTTTATTGATAGCAACAACTCTTCCGCAAAAAATATATCGGACGATACTTAAAAATTGTATTACATTTACGATTAGGTTAAGAAATTTGTAGTGTCGTTTCCGTTTCACTAAACATTTCATAACTTCCAAAGATTACGAATGTTTCATGAAATTTGAATGAAGCAGGTGCCTAGGTCTCAATATGACTCTAACCAATATAATGGCATATGTGGATACGAGGTTTTCAAGCGTGAAAAGTTTACTTTCATGTTTAACTCATATATGAAGACTAGTTGCGTGCCATAATAATTTACATACATAATCACATCATCATTTAAGCTGTAAAATGTGCACTTAAGTGTTAGATTTAAGCCCCCTATAAATCTTATATACGACCGGTTGAAAGCTGCTTGCGTCCAGAGCCATTCTGCGGTCTTGAGGTCTACACGTTGATGGATATCCTACGCTACGCTTGCCGGTAGGTACGTAGATCGTTACACACGTTTAAAAATTTGTACGATTGGAAATTTTCATAATAGATGAAAATTGAGTCACCTAAACAGTACAGTCTTTGTAAAGTACTTGTGTATTGTACAGTAAACTCACAAAAATTTAGGTTTCTATTACGGAATTTACTTACCTTTTTATAGAAATGGGCTCATATGAGTGAAATACACTGAACAGGTACACACATATTATCTTATTTAGTAAAACGAATCTAGAGATCTAGGTGAGACAATCAGCTTTTAACATCAGAAATGTTGGACATTATTATTTAGACCTAAAATGATAGGTCTACATAATATGTAATTCTCTAATCATGAATGTGCATTTGTGCAATAAGAACAACCTTAGTACGAGTACCTGTTGCATGTTCGAAAATTGAATTGATTGTCGCATTATGAATGGAACTTAAATATAATTTTAAAACATGATATGAAGTTAGTGACGTTGTTACATACCTTACAGTATGTCCAATTCCACCGGTTCGAAACTTGCAAAAATGCGCTGTTTTATACGCTACTCCACTGGCAACTAGTTTAATCCAACTTTCTAACTCAACTGCACAGCACTGATCGCTCGAGATGTGATCGTTACACACGAATTTCCAATTTTGAGATCCTATAATTTCGATCACAGATCTGTGGGACCGTGGATCGGTTTCGCGGTGAGTGTGAACGAGTCAGACGCGCGCGACCTCCAACGTTAAAGCAACAACTGCGCGCGCGCCGCTCGATCCAAGAGAAACTTAGAGAAAAGCAGCGTCCCCCAGCCGTAGAAGCAGCGGTTACATCAATGTTGATGGTTTCTGTTGAGACAGTTTTTGCTAACTTACAAATGAGAGGTATCTTAACAATGGCGTCACTTCCTCTTTCCGGATCGTATTAAAGATTTTTTCAGTTCTGAAAAATTTAGACATATATATTTGAACTGAGTAAATACGCCACTAAGTACTTAAATATACGCGCCTCGCGTGCATTTTCAGAGCCATTTATGTTCTTGGTGAGGTCTGGTATTTGGCTTTAGTTTTCTATTCAGAAAAAAATTGGATACATCTAGTAGAGAACCAAAATAAATGTCACAATCTTCCCTTTAAGCAGGAAGTCTGGATGCTGATGCTGAAGTAGGCACACCTATTTAGATTATTGTATTTTTATTTTATTTTGGGCAGTTGGGACACTGACGCCAAGGCTTTGGTTCACGAATTTGGGCGGAGGATAAGGGACTATGAGGTGACTTCCGCTCTAGGTGGTTCTTGGTGCAAAGGATCTTTATCGCTATTCAACGCGGTAATGCTGCCAGTATTATGGGCACCTTTGCACCAGGAACCATCAGGGGCGGGTTGTTTGATTTGTTAGGACATACTTGAGATCTTTATTTTATGAAATTAGCAATGGATACGTAGTGGACAGATGACCTCATCAATCCCTTAGAATCACGATGCATGCGAGCCGCTTATTGGAGTGGAGATCCATAGGGAAGGCCAGCAGTGGACGGATACAAAAATCTGCATTTATATGTGCTTTAATTTGTCTATATTTTTGCAAATAAACCTGGCTCCAACCATTCATAAACCCAATCTGAATTCATTGTCATTTCAAAGTGATTTACGCTGATTGCTGCTCATTTCATCGCATGACGGGAACTTCCTTTTCAAATAGCTGACCTCATGCCATCTTTTTATTGAATTTCGAGGTCAACAGAGGATTTATAAAAAGAAATGTAAAAAGTAAAAACCTTGCTATTTTAATATTATTAAAAGATTTGTTGCCTAAATACATAAAATAAAATATTTTGAGTTGAGTAGGTTTGTGTGTTAAGCTATATTATATCGCCATAATAAGCCCGATTACAGAGGCGCCATCGTAATTATATTAGCTAAATAGCATAGTTCTGTTTCTTTTTTACTTTAGGCATTCGACAGAGAGAACGCTTTTTACGTTGCTATTAAATTTACGCTGGCGTCTCAATCGGGCTTAATAAAATATTAAAATAATCCAAAGTTAATAACGCAACTTGTCTATCCAAGGTGATGTTTTGTAAAGTACAAAACCTTTCAGAGGTGTATATGCTCATTATTATGTACAACTTTAACTATGGGATCAACAGGAAAATCTCGAAAAAATTAGCAGTTTCATAAATTTTGTCGCGAGAGAGACTTTTTGTATGGAACAGCAGATTTATTTTCGCGAATTTGCAGTTGGTCCTATAGTAAAAGTTATTTTATTCTTAATGATGAGCATACACTACACCTCTGAAAGCCCCTGCACTTTACAATATAGGTAACGACTAACACCTTGTATAAAATTAGGTATATATTTCCTTAAGTTATATAATAGTAATAGAGCATTCATAATAACTTAGCCTTCACTTAACCTACAGTAACTTTAACCGTTACCATTTCTTCATAATGTGCTCGTGGTGCTACAAGTACTCAGGTATCATTCAACGTTTATACCTATGCAATTAGGTTGACTTGGAGCGTAATTTATTGCAATTCATTATATTATTTTATCTGCTTTGAAATACGCTGCAAGTAGTACCTACATGTCAGGTGTATTACATTGAGAGATAAAATGTGGTCAGATTCGAGTTATGCAAGAATGTCGTAATACATTGGAATAATAACACTGTTTGTTATTATGGTGTGTAGGTATCTCAGTTTCCTATTCGTTTGCGTATTTTATTAGAGACACTTAAAATGCAATTTAAAAATATGTGAACACGTCGACTACGGTGATGGATAGATATGGTATTTTTTTTAGTTTAAATGGGTATACGCCCGAGGTGGTCCCGTTTAAATTTTACAGAAATAGGCTGAGTCGTTTTTGAAAAATCAACAATAATGTAAACAATTCGAGCGAAATATTCGAATTTTGTACACGATGGAAGGCGGTTTGACATTTTTGCGAAATATGATTTTTATCCTACTCATAAGGCCCACAGTGAAACCACTAATGGCCTCAATCGAGTTTCTTTTGAAGTCTTAAGTAGGCTTTGTCCGTTTCGACTCTAGACCAGCAATTACAAACTTTGCTCTGGACTTAGCTTCAAAAAGTTTAAAGTTTGAAAAGATTACCGCTTATTTTACACCGTGCGAGTGAAGAATCAAATTTGCGGGTCTTCAATGCAGTCTTGGTATACCTGTGGTATCGATTTATATTTTAATAGTAGGCACTTTTAGCAGGTATTATACAATTTTTGTCAACTTATTTCGTTTGCGTGACAGTTTCTCATACATAACTTCTAAAAAATTATAACTTATTTTTAGTACTTAGCTCCGTGTATTTTAGAATACACGCATAAATCTATACATCTATACCTACATCTAAATAAAATTGGAGTGTCTGTTTGTAATATTGAAATAACCGTTTTTTACTACATGTATATGAATATATATGCGGTATATACACAAAAATAACATTTTTTACCATTTTTGTCTGTCTGTCTGTTTGTTACGGCTAATCTCTGAAATGGCTGGACCGATTTTGACGGAACTTTTGTTGGCAGGTAGCTCATGTAATAAGGAGTAACTTAGGCTACGTTTATTTTAGAAAAAATATTATTATCTCGGGCTAACGCGGGTAAAACCTCGGGGCACAGCTAGTAAAAAATAAATTTATTCGCTTCGAAGCTCGTGCTACGAAACTTCTTATTGGATTTTTATCTGAGTTAAACTATGGTACTAGATTTATTTTATTACCTATAAACTTCCTGTAATGCTTTTTAAATACGCACAGTCTATATATTTTTATTGCACATATACAGTGAACGGTTTTTTAAATCTAGAATAATGCCTCCAAAAGGAGAGTAGCGGAGTTAGGCTTAGCGTTGTAGTCTAGAGTCCACAGTATTAATGATATATTTTCTATAGTACCATAGACTAATCACCTCCTTGAGGAGGTTAGTCTATGATACTTAGTAGCCTAATTCAACCTAAAAATAGTAAATTATACAACATGTTTTATTTACTAAATGAGCACACGTCAAGATATTGTATGGGTACTCGTAACAGGTACATAATTATATTACGTATACGATTATTCATTACTGAACTATCCATAACCAACTCGATTCTATGAATCTATTCCATATTCTGTCACAAGTGCTAAATGTGTGAATTAAACAAAGCAGGTGCAACTTAATTGTCCTTACGAAACTTGTTTACGGTGATTGAATTGCATTGCAGTGCACCGTGTTTTGCAATGCATCGATCGGTGATTGGTGGGGCTAACAGTTATCGGTGTCGAATCTAGGTATATACTTCATATAAGTGGTTAAGAAATGCTGAAAGTGTGTGTTCATGTTTTTAAGGATCTATTAAGTAAAATTTTAAATTAAAAAACAAACATTTATCTCAGGCATATAGTTGCAAAAAGAGGACCGCCTCGTGGCGTTACGGTGAACTAAAAATAAGATTTTAATCAGCGAGTACCGAATACTTGGTAGACGAGAGTCTACTGATGAAGTCCGAATTGGTGTCTACCAAGTATCAAACATATCTAGTTGTACTAGCAATGACAGAGCAGTGATGTAAACGTAACAAAATTAGTAAAACGGCACACGGGCGAACTCACCTACGGTGCCTACGACGCTTCTCTTTTTGAACCAACTCTAGACCCATCCCGGTACAGTATACATAGTATGACAGTATCTATTGAATCAACGTGTACCTATAATAAATTATGTCGTCAGCTAACGCAAACATAATTTACGAAATATAAAAAAAGCTGATTAGTGAAATGGCCAGATCCGATGTGGTTGTAGGAATTGCTCCGCTGAGAAGAGCCTTGCTCTTAAGTTTTCAACGAAAAAGTATGAATAAGTAATTGAAATGTAGCGACTAGTTATTATACTATAATTTGCATTTTTCTGCGAATAAACTGAGCTGAATTGTATTTTATTAACCATTTTTAAGCTCAGCTTCAACGTCGTTTTAAGTCAAGTAAGGTCACCCCTGTCGCCTGCCCATTACGCATATAACAAATAACTTTCAATTCTAGCTTGTCCAGTGTTTATTTAATTTTCTCTTTCTCCCACTTCGACAATAGGCCCAATTATGAAGGCGCCATCGTAAAAAGTGTTCTCTCTATCAAATGCCTTAAGTGAAAAAGAATCAGAAATATTCTAAATTTATAATATCACTACGTTGGCGCCTTCATAATTGGGCCTAATGCACATTCTAAATTAGAATCACCAAATTTTGCTCCTAATGTAAGTTGCAGCTGCAGGCTGCAGCGTTGCGCAACGACTTTCACCGTCCCTACCCTGTGCCGCAACACGCGAACACCCCGACGCAAACCTGTTGCTGTTTACTCAGTGACAGTGAATAAAATTGAGACTTCATATAATTCGAGCAGTGATAAGCGGAAAGCGACTAAGCACAATATTTATTATTAAAATGAGTTTTCAAATGTACATTACCCTTAATTAAGTATGCCATGCACATGTTTGAAAAAATCGGAGGTCGTTGCTCTATGCTGGGCCGGATTTAGAAGTGTGAAGGCCCTGGGGCAACAAAAGAGTGGAGGGCCCTTCATGGTCTACCGAACTCGCATTCCAAGGTGTTGTTACAGCGCGGAGCCAGTTTTGCCAAAAGCGCGACTATTTATCGCGCACATACTTACAATGATTTTATCCATGTGCTTTCTTTAAAGTGAATAAATAATAAAGAAAGTTTTTTTAGAAACCTATTGTGTGGGCAACTGTCCGGGGGCGTATTACTTTTACTGATGTGTCCTATATACTTACAATACAATATTTTATGAGTTCAATCTGCGACTCAAAATTTTCTCTACTACTTTTAACTCACCTCGAATTATTTCAATGTAAAAATGATATAGACAGTTCCTTTTATAAAATACTTCGTGGATTTGTTCTCAACATAGTTCAATTGAAAATCTGTATATTTACTGTACTGTCTCATATTATACAGCGCTACCGTCCTGCAGTTGCGTAGTGACGCAGGCGGTTACGTCGCTACGACTGTATCGATGTTTTGTGTATTTAGCCCGGAATGAGGAAGTTGAAGCTCGGGTTACGTGCTATTATTCAAGCGTAGATGCGTTAATGCGTTTGTCGGTTAATATAAGTAAATAATCGGCCCAGTACGAGTCCGACTCGCGCTCGGAGGGTTCCGTACTGTACGGAGGGACCTCCCCTTTAATGTTTATTTTATTTTAATTTTTTATTTAAGTGAATATACAACTAAATATTCTGTGAATATTTCAAGCATCTGTCTGTTACCATTATTAATTTAGAGCGAAAAACAGCTAAAAAATCAGGTTTGTTGTATGGGAGCCCCCCTTAATTATTAATTTTATTCTGTTTTTAGTATATAGCGGCAACAGAAATACACCATTTGTGAAAATTTCAGCTTTCTAGCTGTAACGGTTCATGAGATACAGCCTGGAGACGGACAGACAGACGGACAGCGGAGTCTTAGTAATAGGGTCCCGTTTTACCCTTTGGGTACGGAACCCTGAATATTAGTTTCCCTAAAAATAGTCTAAACTTTTTCTAAAGTACTTTCTTCTTAAGGGGGATTCCCTAAAAGAGCTCTCATAGAACATTAATGTATTTAGGTAGATGTAGGAAAGGACATACGGGACTACTGATACTTAAGGCATGGTAATTATCATTACCATGCTTAAGTCAAAGAAGACATAATAATACTACCTTAAGAGGATTCTGAATCAACCAGCGTTTTCGCGTTTTCTGTAGAACATCGAGGACATTCGTGGTACCTACATTTTTAATAAAATTTACGTTCCGGGAGAAAACTCTTTTCACCCCTTAAATTAACAAAATGTTTTTGGTATCAATCGCTTGAGTAAGAAATATTGCATGCTCGTAAGTCTTATTTTTATAATAAAATTTTTAGTATACTACCTATATCCAAGTATACTTTTCAGCCAAACTTTTGCGTAAAAATATGACTTTTTAGAGGCCTAAAACTTTGAGGTCATTTAAAAACTGCAAAAACTAAGACGGATATAAACCTAGCAATCAAAGTGCTAATTACAATAAAAAAAACTCAAATCAGATAACATTTAGAGGTAGATAACAGCTTATTGTTTTTTTATGGACAAGTTTTCAGAATCACAACTGCGAAACACAAATTGCGAAATATACCTACAAGAATGATATAATAAAAAATCCTGAAAATATAGACTGGTAGACGAAGCTAATGTGAAAATCCTGACTGAAGAGCACTTAACAGCCGAGAGAGGATTAGGTTATCCGCAGCTTGTAGCTAACGTCACAGCCGCCAAGATGTTTATTTAGTTCAGCCTATACTTAATAAGTAACTTAGTATCGTAACAATTGTACCAAAAGTGAAAACTAGTTCCTTATTGCAATGAGCAAACTACCAGTAGTTAGTGGGCGAGTTCAATATTTTTTCGTTACCTAATTGCGGCTGAAGACAAAGAAAAGTAAAAGGATGCGATGACGCCACCCGGATTTCGGCCATCTTCCGCAATAACACCCAATCTTACAATCTCCGGTTTGGTTCGTGTATGTTCGTATAGGCCGGGTGACTAGCTCTGGTGTCAGGGTTTTAAAGGCCTCTGACATGTGTCATCTGAGCCACGGTAGCGGTCAGCCATAAATGCCACCCGCGGTCACTCATCCAAAGACTGGCCGTGGCCGATTGTAGCTTAACTTCAGTGATCGTTAGAAACACCTGGCCTGCATCTAGCATATTATTACTCCGGTTCTGTTAAATAACTTTATCATTTTACATCAAAAACGTTCAGCCGCGAGTAGGAGAAAAAAACATACCTACATAACATTGACTTGGCTCACGAGCTCCGCCATATGGGATGCTGATTCGACGATTTTTGTCCCGATAGTCGTTTCGGCACAGAGCGTTTCGGTAAACGGTGTGATAGCGAAGTGTCTCGACCACCATCTTAAAAGGCTCTTGCTAGACGGTTGGGTCAAGGGTCAGATGCAGTTGACCTGGACATGGCGCGCATTGTCAGGAGCAGGGCCTGCAGGCCGCTGGCCTAGAGTGCCCTGCTCCGCTGCCAGCGGCACGGCCCGGCGGCGGCGGTTTAGGTTTTTTATAATATTTTATTTTTTTTAAAAAAATTGTAAAAAAAACTTCATTTTAAAAAAGTAAATGAATGTGAATTATTATTATAGCAAAATACTGGTTTCTATACCTAAGACTTATATTATAATTTTACGTACGAGTAATGTGAACTCTACGAGCGATAGTTCTATATTATGCGACGTTTGTTCTATTTGTATACTTACATATATTATTACATACCAACCTTACTAATAGTTTTTAATATTTATTTTTTAATGGCAAGTGCCTTTATTAACTACTACAAAATACAACAATACTTACATGATGTATGCGGATATAAATATCTGAAAAAATATGTATACAATTATGTACGACGATGAAAAATGAACGATGAAAAAAATGTTTACAATTGATTCCTATTTTGGAAAAATAGACTAAAAATTTTGGCATGAAAAATTATCTAAATATTGAATTTTTAGTTTTAATTTAATACCATTCTGTCGCAATTTAAATAATTAATTTGTAACAGAAAATAACTCTACATTCTTTAAATTAATGTTGCAAAGATATAGCGCCACCTGTTGTGAAGTAGCTGAACCAGATGCTTTGGTTTCATGATTCTAAAAGCGACATCTACTAGCGAGCAGTAACCTTTTTTTGTTTTTGATAGATGGCACTACGAGTTATGCCAAAAGTTTCTTTGTATTTTCTAAAAATAACACCAGAGTTCGTTCCAAGCGCTATATTTAGTTTTTAGACATTTGACAAAAAAGATGGCAGCGATTGCCGATTGCTGTCCTTCGGATTTATTGCGAAAATGGCGCATTATGTGATATTTTCACATAAAAATATAATTATAAGTGAAAATTTGTGTAGTGCTGCTTTGTGATGGTGTGTTATTTTACATGAATGACAGTGTACTCGTGTGTAAATAGGACTACAACTTTCTTGGATATTGGATTACACATAAAATAAAGGTATTTATACCTCCTACGCATGAATTGTTACATTTCTAAGATATTCTCTGTAAAGAATAACATTTAGACTATCGTTACCCGTAGCCATGTATGTAAAAAGACTCAAATATTACATAAGAATGCGAAGATTTGTCTGTATTGGTACTCCCATCATTTGGTGGTTAAAGTTTGTTGGTATTTTTTTGGTAGAGCTTATTCTATTAAATAGTTCCTGGAAGTGTAGACGTACGTGCGCTAGTTTCAGTTTGTTTGTGGCCAGTGTACGAGTAGCCTACACTCGCGGTGTTCGCTGGCTGCATGACATCAGCTTCATCCACCAAATTCCTGCTCTGAACTTTAGCTCGTATGATTCATGTAAAACGCCTCTGTACGTGTGGTTTCGAAGTGCATTACACAAAAATAATTTCAAAGCTAAGCAAAAATGTAAACAATGGAATGTAACAGGCATTTAGCTTACTGTAATCCATTTATCTGCCAATTAAATATATGTTTTGCTAAGCAGCTGGCTAAAATATTAATATGTATATTTTATAATTAGAAGTAAGTTAAAGTAAGCATGTTTATGTTATAGGTATAAAAAAAACTAGTTTTTACGAGAAAGATCACATAGTGTTCCTCTAATGAATATTTTCAGTTATTGAGACTATGTAGGGTAGGTTCTAAATATGTTCGCTGGGAAGGAGTTCTGTCTAATTTTAAAAAGTAAAGTGATCAAAATCAAATTGCAAATTTTCTAAGAAAAAATGTCTGGAACAAAAAATTGTTTTAATATTTTATTATATTTTGAAAAAAAAATCTTAACCGACACCAATTGATTACTGGCTTGAAATTACATATTCTTTTTGACATTTGGTTTCAAGAACCAAACTAAGTGATTTCCACTGTTGGATGTGGTTTCCAATGGTGTTGCCTCTCTATAGAGTTCCAATAAGACCGGTTGAAAGCAACATGCATCCAGCATGTCCCTGAGGTCTTGATCTATTCGTCTTTTCACCTGACATCCTCTGCTACACTTGCTATGGATATTATATTGTTAACTTTAGGCTGCAGTGAAATTTCGCACAGCTGTTAAGTATGTGAGCTTCAGTCAGGATTCAAGTTTCGCGTTTAGCTTTGTTTAATCATCAAAATAAGGGACAAAGCACCTGTTTGCCACTACCAAAATAATACTAAATGTGCTAATTAGTCTGGGATCTTCAAAGATTTTCCAAAAGTTGACAAAAAAAGTTTGATGCATGACTTACTTGAGTTAGGTTCTACATTATAACATTATATTTTATGATACCTGCCACACATACATAATGTTATGCCTACTTAACAACTTTTATGGAAATGCAGATTTATGTGGGTTAAGTCTGTAATTATTTAAGTTTTCTGTTCATGTCCCACATCAGCTGTTTATTTTCATATTATGTTGTGTATTCAACTTTTAATGTAATGAAGCAAAGTTATGTTTTCGATGTTGCTACTTTTTGGGAAAATAATAGTAGTGCTACATAAAATAACTGTCTGGAATATGTAATCCATTTACCTTTAAGATAGTATAAAGAAAATACAATAAAATATTTGAAACATAAACAATTACTTCAATACAACAAATACTTCATATTTTAAAATTGACCACCAAGTTAGTTAAATGGCTATTAGTTTACAAACATTTAGCTTGTATCAATATTCCCATTCAGTTTTACATAATATGTTATAAGTAAGTCAAACTCGAACTTGCTAATTAAGGTTATGAGGTGCTCCCAATATTACAAGTATCTATGTAATGACATGATGATGAGGGATGAGTATGAATGGTCTAAATGACAACTCAATGTAGCAAATTGCTTTTAACCATGGATGAAAGTGTAAATTCTTATTCATATTCAAGATGGGGTAACGCATCAACAATGGCAAAAGCCTGACTCGAAGAGGTCCAAATTGGTCCAGGTCCTTGAAATACCACTTTTTTTGTTTCTCAAATACAAAGTGTAAATATTGATAGAAGAAAGTCTTTTGTGAGCTGCAGCATGTATAGCTGGGAATAAGTTTGTACAAGGTGTTTGAAATACCATTGACCATGTGAGTTAAAGATCATTTAGGTTGTTAGAGTATGTCGAGGCTCGCATTTCACGGCTAAGCCTTTGGCTGTGGACTATGTACTGTATAAGCTATGGTGGTTTAATGAGAATCGCGAGGTCGTTAGTTTAAGTCCTGATCCTCTACCAATGAGTTCTTTGGGATTTACCCATGTAGGGATTTTCATACCCCTGACTTTTCAGGCATATGTACTTTATTACTTACTAGGTGAGCGGGTGTTTCGCGCAAAACAGGTCTCTATGGACCCTCAATTTCATAATGATCATCCGCATGTGGCTAGTCCAGTCAGCTGGGGTCTTCCATAAGCCCAGCAGCTAGTTGACGTCGGTGTAAGCTTCCCGGAGCGTCTTTGGCGTCCCGATGATCTTTGCACCTTTGTTTTGCCACGCTGCTTCATTCCAGTAACATGTGCGCGGCTGTCTCCTCTGTTTCCATGCAGCCTCTGCATAGGGACTGGCTGTAACATCAATGTTAAATAGGTGTTTCTTTAGGGAGCAATGTCCAGTGACAACTCCCAACTATACCTACATCGGAGTTTGTCTATCGTAAGATTAAGTACTTAGGTGTCAGGATCATCTATCATCCCGGATTTAGGCCCGGGAAGGCTCCTCTAAATTGTTTGTAATCCTCCGTTCTTGCCCAGTATTCCTATGTTGTCTGTTGGTGTGCTGTAGAATCCAGGATATGACTTAGCTGAAGAACAGGGTGATTATTAGTCCAGCCGGGCTAGGATGCATACCACGTAATACTTCTTTCGACGTGTCAGAACGAGACAGAGTTATAGCGAAGTATATATCTGTCACTTTTCCACACGTCGAAAAGGGTTCTTTTGGAGGCTTTTCGTGGACGCATGCTTGGCCTACAGGAGCCCAATTTTTAAAAGCAGAGGATCGCATGCTATGCTCTCCCGTTCGCATAAGTATAGATTGTCAATGCTCGCTCCTGCTCCTAGTCGGTCTCGTGACCATTTACGCTTCAGCCGTTCTAATGATACAATTATTTATAGAGCCCCAAATCCTTTGGAGCGTACTTGAACCTCTCTTAGTAAGTCGCGCCGTTCCCTCTGAATCTGCTGTGTTCTTTGATCCATTAAAGTGTAATATTGTTAGATGTGCTTGCTTTCTCCAGTGGGTGGGCATTGGATAGTTAGCCCTGAGGAATCGTCAAACACGTGCAGAGCTGTCCGAAATGATTCTAATATATAATTGGTTCTTACATGTCTAATCATTAATGCTGTCATTGTCTGGATGATACCTTTATATTCCAACTGGAAGATAGAGTTATTGTTCTCACGCAGAGTTGATGATTTAGTTTGTAGCAGTGTTATTACTGTTTTCGGCCGTGTTTCGACAGGGCGCTTATTAAATAACACATCTTCACACATAAATATAACATCCAACAACATAACGAAAGTAGTGACAGCACTGGTCTACATGAAATAAGGATCTGCATATCACGGGGATGATGTTGAATTAGATGTTCTAAGCAGATGCTTAGGTACAGCCGAAGACATTTTCAATGACATAACGTACTAATTTACGCACTTGGCCCATGTTGATCTATATGAGCCCAATCTCTCTCCAAAGGTAGACCTATGTATCAGATTGTTGTATGACGAAGCCTGTATCACGACGGTTCAATACGGTTTTAATTTTAAGAGTAAGGAAAGCAGCCAAGGCGTGCTTGCAAGTCATTCTCTTGTCCCATAGATTTTGACACTCACATGCTTCGATGTAGCGGTGTAACAGCTCACAAACTTCCTTCCCTAACAGATTACCATTTTGCTACATACCAGGAAACATCCTGAAAATCTCTTTGGCTAGTTTTTAGGGTTCCGTACCCAAAGGGTAAAAACGGGACCTTATTACTAAGACTTCGATGTCCGTCTGTCTGTCACCAGGCTGTATCTCATGAACCGCTATAGCTAGAAAGCTGAAATTTTCACAGATGATGTATTTCTGCTGCCGCTATAACAAGGAATACTAAAAATAGAATAAAAATTATATTTAAGGGGGGCTCCCATACAGTACGGAACCCTTCGTGTGCGAGTTCGACTCGTACTTGGCAGATTATTATTATTAGAATCCTTAGTTAGTTCAGTTGGTAAGTGTAAAACAATGCTCGGATGGCTAAAAATCTCGGCTAATATTTCTTTGTGGGTAAAACCCATAGTATTGTGTATTGTTCTAGTCTAGTGCAATAGTTCATAGTATTTACATATTTCTCGAGTTAAACAGTTGTTTATCTGGCTATTTTCCAAAGTGTGCTTGTCAAATTGTCAAAGCATTGACTACGAATGTGATGTGCGCTACATCGTTGATTTTGACGAGACTTGTCTTAGGTCATTATAATGTATTATTTCTGAATAATGAAAATGTAGCTGTACATTATTTATTCACAAATACTTAATTAATTTTCAAAGATTAATTTCCTCATTCATTTGCGCTAAAGCATCCTCATTGGGTAGGTAGGTACCTACTCTCGTTATGACTGCGACGTACCAGGTGTTTTAATTAATTAATTAGCGCTCAAAGCGTTAAAATTGACTAGGTGTTTGTCAGCGATCACCGAAGTTAAGCAAAGTTCTGCACAGTCAGTCTTCAGATGGGTGACCGCCAGTGGCATTTACCACTGAACGTTACCGTGACTCGTAAGACAGGTTGGATTGTAGGTCCAGGTTGTTTGAACCGTTTAGCCAAGTCAGGCTTTCAGGTGGCTTAAAAACTGACACCAGGTTATCCACCCTGGCTATACAAACTTACCTACTTTTTAAAAATTAATAACATACCTATAGACTGAATCATACAAGTCGGCCGATGTAAAGTTAGCTACAATCTTCGCAATATCCAATCCTGACAGAAGCTCACATAAAGCTGCGCGTTGATTGGATATTGCTCAGCTTGTACCTAACTTCACGTCCGCTGACTTGTATGATTCGGCCTACACTTGTTATAATACCCATTTTTAACGTCTTTATTCGTAATTCTTCGATTGGTAACCCTCAAAGAAAATAGAGGGGTGTCTTAAGTTTGACGTGTTTGGTTTTGGTCCTATATGAATATGAAGCCTTAATTTAAAGTAGAGCCATACTTGAGTAAATATTTTCTTTGGCCATACTACGTTAGTGTGGAAAACGTCTATTATACCTATTGAGAGTTGGATCCATTCTCCTACAAACACGATTACATGATTTAACACCATTAGACCGAAGTGCTCTCCGTTGAGTCAGCACTATGGAATTATATTCTATTTTAGTTTCGTTCAATGGTGCAAACTTTGGACTCCTTGCCAAATTACTTATATAGTTTACGACAAAAATATATTGCATAGAACTGCGTCATATATGACTGTTTATCTTACTGGTACTCACACGGAATGTTGCCGTTTCTTTTATAAATCTTACAATTCTACCACGTTAAATTAGCTTTGAAAATGCTAAAGATACTGTTACAATCACGAAAGCAAAAAGTGGAGTCACGTAATAAAAAGACAATGATTTATTAAAGAAAACGGGAGACATCCTTTATGGACAGTCGAAACGTAGGTAACTTGTTCCATGGTTCTGAAAAACCGCAAGTCTTTGTGTATTATCGTTTTAAATATTTCAGTATTGACAACTATCATTTTCCTGCAAGTTTACCTTATAGGTACTGCTTAATTCGATCCATTGGGCGTATTTTGTATTTATTTCTCGCCAGAAGATAAAATATAGCGACAACTTGTACAGGTAGAGTCTTGGTGATAAAAAACGTTACTTTCGACATAGACTGGCTTTGTGTTTTTATTGACAGAAAAAATGTGTACCTCAACAAAATACAAGTCAATGCACTCTTGTTTGTAACCGAGTCGATTCGCTCGCATTCGATAGCCAAATTCTGCATAAATTATGGTCCAAGTTCAGGGAATCTGTCGTGTACGTGTGTAGCTAAGTAAATATTGTCGTAGCCATGTTTCGGAACAAATTGTTATGCTAGCAGTTCGTGCTCAAGTTGATCTTTCTTAGATTGACTCCGCTTCTCGTTTTGGAGACGAACGTGTTTATACTTATGTACTTCGGTACCAACGTGCCTACTGTCTATAATCTACAACAAGTCTCCCATCAACGAGATCACTCTTAAAACTGGCAGCCATATGAAAAAATCTGAGATCGGTATGGTCTTGTCATGATTCAGTTGCGTCGAGCTGTGTAGATGGATCGTAGGCAAGTGCGAATAGTTGATTGGAGGTTATTCAACTGGTGTGCAGACAAAAATAGAGCGTTCGCTGCGTCGTCCGCGTCCGCGCCTGCCGTGTCCGCTCGGCGCTCGATGACGCCGCAGCACGCCGCGCCACTCGCCGCACGGGCCCGCGCACCACCGCCGCCGTACTTCCGGGATATACTCCGAATTGGCCCACCGTCAATCGTCAACTCACGAACGACGAGCACCCAAATGAATGTACAACATTCGTTACTCTTTTATCTTCTCAGTGAATTACCCGCTCGTTTGCTCTCTTTCCCATATTGGATTGTTTGCATCATTCTCGATCGAGTACCGAAAGCTCGTTTCGACTGCCCATAAAGGATGTCTCCTGTTTTCTTTAATAATCATTGTCTTTTTATTACGTGACTCAACTTTTTGCTTTCGTGATTGTAACCAATGCTTTGCGAAACCGAGCTTTCGGCAATAAAATCGAACGTGGGTCGAACCATCAACATGGTGTGACGTCAGGATTTTGATGTAAAGATTTATGTTTAGTCTTTATGTTATTGCGGTGGTGATATCGGTTCGAGGGTGATGCCGGTGCCGGCCGGAGATGGCGGAGACGCAGCGGCTGCGGTCGCGGCACGCGGCAGGGTGCCGAGGGGTGGCGGGGGCGCGATATTTATAGAGGCGCCGAGACGCCGGCCCCACATGTTAATTGGCTACTTGCGCCACATTTTTGTGGACGTGACCGTTCACGCTCACGGCGTCAATGCCACCGGGACGGCCGCGGCTCTTCCGACACACAAACATTGACACCTATGTAACTGGCCTAGATACTGTATCGGTTAACAACGGCAAGGACGACGCCCGCTGGCCGGGACACCCTCGCCATACAACGTGGAAATAAATCACGATGACAGGCCAAGACCTCTCTAATAAACCATTAATAACACTGCTCGATACAATTAGAATTTGACGTCAAAAGTAAAACCAAATTACGTATAATTATATTAAATATTACATAATTATGAAATATATTTTGAATTCACCTCAAAGAAAGACTGGAAACAGTTTACTCGTTGTCTTTTAAATGGATACCTATGACACACTTGATATCAATCTGTCTTATTATTCGATGACGATGATTCACCGACGACTAATGATGTAAAGTTCATTGAAATCGATTGCTAATTAAATATTCTTTGATCATGGTGTTGGATTCGACTCAATGATCGCTATTAAAAGTTTAATCGAGGTTAACATGCGGATGACAAAATAATAAAATCTACAAGATCTAAAATATATAAAGACTTCAAGATCTTCAAGAATAAAATCTTCAAGATCTAAAATCTATAATTATTGAGTTTTGTCAAGGTGGACGTAAATAGCAAAAATGACCGAGATGTGGAACGATGAGTCAATGTCAAATAGTTTCGGAATAGTATTGTTTCTCATTCGCTTAGAAATTCTAGGTGATTGTCGTAAAAATATACCTATGACCTAGTTAAAAGTATTGGACCTGTTTACCTCTAATGAATTGTTAGATTTTGTAGCGTCGTTAAAATACAAATTGGGAGTTACAACTACATTAAGTTAATTAATCATTTTGCTAATGAACACCTGCCGCAGGTGGGGCGTAAACTACCCTGTCAAACACTTTAATATGAGTTAATTCTATTAACTGAAGCTTATACAAACTTTCGGAATGAAATATGGGAACATTAGAATAATTTTCAAAGGCAGGGTCGACGTAACAATAGATTTGTCACATGACAAGCTCGCTTTTATTAAAAGATTTTTTTTGTAGTGTTTGAGATTGTCATACGCGAATTCTGGGTCGATCTCCACCCACTTGGTACTCGGACCAATTCTCGTCTCACTTTCGAGAGTCCATTGGCTTGAAATCTACTTCAGATCGCGTCGAGCTGACGTAGGTATGAGCGCGGGATGCTGCTCTACCATTTAGGTCGAACGTCCACTCAACGTCACATGGCTGATTGAACTTTATACTGAAATGGATCAACGTGATTGTGTAGATTTACTAGAGATTTCTTTGTCTTACTGTTTGGGGTTACTTTCTGAGAATATTTACCTAGCTTGTTCAAAGTGCGTAATACTTTTGAATACATTAATTGGAAACTACGAACATACTAGATACTTTATCTTCGTAAAATAAGATTTTGAGATATACTTAGTTCGAGTAGCAGATGATTTCGATCTAACAAGATATCTAACTCGACTAATTTTATTGTCATACTAGCTGCCCCGGTGAACGTCATCTCACCATCTGTTAACTGTCAATGACAACTTATACATGCAGGAACATTCTGTATGGGAAAATTAAATTAATTTCTTTATTATTTTACTCACTATATTTTTATATTTTCTCACCTTTTAAACCTTCCCTTACATTCCACGGATATTTCAAGACCAAAATTAGCCCAATCGGCCCAGCCGTTCTCGAGTTTTAGTGAGACTAACGAACAGCAATTCATTTTTATATATATTATTAATTATTAAAGAAGGACCATAGCCTACATTGAAATAACGCACACTATAATATGCCTCTACCATTCCTCTTACTTTCAGGAAGTTCCCTACCAAGCTTTCTGTCGTCGCCATAATTCTTACCTAAAATTATGGCAACTTTCATCCCGCCATCCGACGCATTAGTTAATCACTGAGGGAATTTAAGCCTCAAAACGGTATACGAAGTATTCTCAGAAGCCGAGAAGGCATCTCGAACATGAGAGCGATTCCGGTAGGTTTACTACAGCGGTGCTACGTGTCCGGGTATTTTCGTCAACGTCTTGATGTAGGTGGTTTTACGACACGCGTTTATCATGTTTTTTGTACGAGTAAAAATGCGTTCATACTGTAATGACTTTTTTAATACCGTAATCTCTCCATGACGCAGTATTCGGAATTCTGAACTCTCGAATTTGCTTAGTATGGAAACTTTCGAGATGTTGGAGTAGAGATTTCGTATGTCTGAACTGTTACGGTCGGCTTGTAGTTATAGGTACTGGGAAATTTCCCAACAACGCTCAATGCATGCATTTCGTTTCGTAATAAATATTTAACGATGTATATTTGATGATTGTTGGGTTTGTCCGGTGGTACCTTCACCGGATGTACTTACAATGGGCATCAACTCTTGGCCGTTATATTAAAATCTCATTAGAACAAAGTTTGCATGACATAAGGGACTTCTTGACTTTTTTTCTTTAAAGTAGTCTATCAATCTAAGTATGATTTTCGTGAAATACTTAAGTTTTTAGAAATTATTGTCCATGACCTAGTTCGTGAAGATTGCCACATCTTATTTTAAGCACGAGCTCTTCTTCTTAAGAAGAATGAGTTAACTGACAAGTATTTATAATCTAAAAAATTACAATTTCGAAGTACTTAAAAACCACGAATCAAACGTTTTATTTTGCAGAACTGAAATGCTTTCCCCGTTTCTATAAATGCTAAATATATAATATAATACTTTATTAATTTTCTCGCTTAGGTATGGGATGTGCCGCGACCGCAGAATAGTTTAGTAATACCTAAAATTTTCTAATTAGACCTCGTATCGTATTCGGTGGTATTAATATTTTATCTTGTTCTCTTCCCAATAAAAATAAAATATAACCCAATTGCTCTGATCAGTCCGTGTGAAAATAAATGGGTTTATGAGCGCATCGGTGCAACGCTTTCTCATCTGGTCCAGTCACCGAGTGGAAAGCTGACGACGCATCACACGTGCTCAGGCTGCATAATCAATGAGTCGTCATGTGTCCAGCCACACGCGGGGCGGATGTTCCACATCCCTGCTAACTATGCTGAAGCTGATTAGCATTCATCGTTTGCCAGCACAATATCGCATGCTGGAATGCATGTTTCGTAAACTTACATTTCGATGTGTATGCGTATTTTGCTACGCAAAGTTGCTAGAGCAACAGAAAGGACTATGCTCAAAAACGAAGAGGTCTAAAGACGAACAAGAAGCTAACGACATATCCCAGCGGGTGGCAAGTTGAAACAGCACAGTGCAGTGTAGTAGACAGCGCATCGCCAAAAAAGGCTTCTCTCTAGTTCTCCATGTTGCCGACCTATCAGTCTCGCCGATGCAGATTGCTCGCCAGGCGCCATGTACCAGTTCGCTAATCACTGCATTTTGCGCTGTGAACGTATTTACTACATATATCTCGCGTGTCGGTTATATGTAGATGTCTCTCCCTAGCTCTCTATGATGGCGACTTACTCGTATCAGTCTTGTCGATGCAGATTGCCCGCCAGCCGCCTGGCCGCTAATTGCGCGAGCCCTGTTTCCGGATACCGGTGCGAATGAGAGGTGTTTCCCCGTATTACACAAACTTGGATTATGTAATTAATTATCATATGATTTATTGTAAACTAGCGACCCGCTTCGCACAGGTGTATCCTTACATAGTATAAAATAAAGTCGCTATTTTCGTTTGTTTGTCTGTATGCTTAAATCTTTAAAACTACGCAACGGATTTTGATGCGGTTTTTTTTAATGGATAGAGTGATTCAAGAGGAAGGTTTATATGTATAAAAATTCCCACGGGAACGGGCACAACGCGGGTAAAACCGCGGGGCGCTGCTAGTTATACATATAAACCTTCATCTTGAAACACTATCTATTTAAAAACCGTATCAAAATCCGTTGCGTAGTTTTAAATATATAGGTAAGCATACATAGGGACAGACAGACAGGGAAGCGACTTTGTTTTATACTACGTAGTGATGAAAAGCTAGGAATTATTTAGAAATCATGAGAACTGTACTGCGTTCAGATATAATCCATGCATACCTAATAATTACACACAACCTCTTTAGGCCAGGCGACTTTTGTTCCATAAATTTCGTTGAAACTGTATGGAACAGGTTTTGCGATTTCATGTAATTGACCGAGTGGGCGAAGTGAGCGTAGCGCCTCAGTTTTGACTAGAAAATTTTGCTTTCATCTGTCCGGATGTTGTTTCTACAGGTCACATTTTTCAACGGAACTTAGTACGGGTACTATACGAGTATATTTGGTAGTTTTTGAATGTTTTTTTTTTGTCTTCGCCGAATTTTGCAACATTGTTTAAGTACTATCCGAACGAATTCTAACAAGATTTGCGAGTATGAACGAAATCGGTCTAGAGTCGAGTCGAGATATGATATGGCTTATGATTTCAGTTAAAAGATACGAGGTCAATTTGTTCGGAGAACTACTAATACCTATAGTGAACTAGCTACAAGTACTGGCTTCGTCCAGCTTTGAGTGAATTTTATTGAAGCTATAAAGCTATCAACCTTCCAAAAGAAATATTTTAAAAGATGTGAAAACTGTATTGCGATCTGTTGTGTGGTTTAGAAGATCTAAAATCTAAACGAATATACAGACAGACATACAAAAAGGCGATTAACTAAACTAAAAAGTAAAGTTGCCTTAGGAGTTTATACGTAGGTACGTTACCTACGCTTAATAACCCTGTATACAGGGTTATTTCTCATCAATTAACATCATCTTCATGATTATCATCAATTAGCTCGTATTCTGTACAAAACTAACAGCTTTTGTTTTGCGACTATTGTCAAAATTAAAAAAAAAACAGGTGTTCCATACAATTTGTCGCAGGTGAACGATATTTTTCTATGGAACAACAATTTTTTTTGAGAATTACTGATTCCCAATGAATTAGCATCCTTTTTTTTTAAAATTAGTATCTTTTCGCAAAAGTCGCAGAACAAGAGTTGTTAGTTTTGATGTACAGAATAAGCCCCTAAAAGGCTGCTTATTGATTAGGAATAACCATGTATATATTGTCATTCTCTTCATAATGGTACGGATAAGTCAGTTGTAAATATTAAATAAATTCTTCATTGATCAAAAACATTTCAGTAATAAAACACATTTCTATGAATTAATTAGCTAGAAAAGTTGCACTATTTATCCTATTTCCGAACTAGGCCAGTGGCCTGTGTTTCGGCTTACAGCGCCTTCCCTTATTGCATTTACTTCTAAATGTGGTAGCTATGCTATGCCAGCTATATGTGGTATAGTTGTTGTCATTCACATTTTAGCGTGTGATTGCGTGTTGCGGATATGAGTATTGAAGTACCGTTGGTTTGTTCCAGGCACAATGGTCGTGGGCGAGAGCAAGCGCCCCGCCAACATCATGGACGGCATTGAGAACACCGGAGACGTGCGCATGCACGACCACCGGCTGCGGCTCAAACAAAGGTACTTATATCCTACAACAAAATACCTAGTATTGTTAACTGGTTTGTAATTAACAATTTTACAAATTAATACCTAGACGAAATAAAGTTGGCGATATAGCCCAGCGGATTAGCATGTTGAAGTGGCAGTGGGCTCGGCGTATAGTTTGTAGAACTGATGGTCGATGAGGCCAAAAAGTTGCCGAATGAAGACGCAGCGTAGGATGTCCACCGACAAGATGGAAGGACACGCTGTAAGCCGCTTCCACCCGGTCTTATTGGAAATTCATATAGGAGGCCTATGTGTAACATTGGAGGCTCTTCGACTGATAATGAGAAAATACTTCATTATCCTAATTTGTGCCAGTTCTGTTTTGTACTTCCTTTAACAAAATGAAACCTTCAATATTTCGTTTTAAAGTAATGTTTTTTTGTTAAGTATTCAGTAACACGAAGATATTGTAGCCTATCAAGTACAACTACGACTGCCTCGGTGGCTCAGTGGTCAGTAAACCTAACTTCTGGGTCAAAGAGGCGTGGGTTCGATCCCCACCCAGGGCAAGTATTCATGTGATGAACATAAGTGTTTGCTCTGTGTCTGGGTGTTATTTAGTTACTATCTATATAAGTATGTATTTAAAAATATGTATATGTAGTATATCAGTCTCTGGCAGCCATATCACAAGCTTGGCTTAGTTTGGGGTCAGAGACCGTGTGTAAGATGTCCCCAAATATTTATTTTATTTTAATACATTCAATGTCAATAAAAACATAAGAAGACACATCCGCCAAACAGCTTATAGTCAGCTGCAGGTTTCAAACGGATGCAAGAAGTATTTTGATATCTCGGGAATAAGGTCGTCCGAAGCGCTCTAGTTTAGCCCAAATACACGAATTCTGTAGGCGGGGCTGTTTCTAGCTTGAACTACAAAGTGAAAATAGAGCGAACAACAACACACCTGTTTTTTATTCAACTAAGTGACGAAAGAGAAATGGGTCGTTCGCTTGACCACAGTTAATGTCTTAGATTTCTTCGAAAAAAATATCTGTGCAGTGTACAGACTTACTCTACGTTCTTCTCGAAGCTGTACAAAACAGATTTTTTATTTTGTCCGATTACTCAAAAATAAGTGCCTATGATACTGTTGGAATGTGATTATTTTGAAAGTTATTCTTATGTTACCTGCAACCGAAACGACTGAGGACATTTTAGACAGCGGAGTGTCGTTAGATACTAATAATTTGATTTTACTTAAGGTTTAAGAACAAATAATGTAAAACAAGCTTAATATTTGCATTATTTCTTCACCTACTTCCAAGCCTCTCCCCGGTATAAAAATAGTAAATTGATGACACCCATTTACAAACGATGGAAGAACGTTACACAGATTGCTTGCGCTTGCGAAGAGGCGTCATTTCACAATATCAACGACACTTTCTAAAAGGTTTGAAAATAAATAACATTCTATACTCTATCTATATTAGGATTGGCTTTACCTTGGCCCGTAAATAATGTGGCATTTAGACTTACTTGGATAGTTGTATTCCCTTTCTGATTGTAAAGCTTCGGTTAGAAGCGTGTCCCGCATTTGAAATCCCTACCCATTAGCCCAGCATAATATCGCAGTTTCTGTAGTCAAATATCATTGATCAGTTTTAGGGGATTCGCCTACATGTCAAACATCGGAAGTTGTAGGCGTAAAGGTTGTTTCTGTTACATCATTTCAACGTCATAAAATGCAAATTGAACAGGCCAATTAAAATGTACGAATCAGCGCCTCCAAGTCATAATGCAACGCTTACTCGTTTTGCAAAAGTAATTGGCCTCTAACGTTCTAAATGCATAATTTTATCATTTCATTGAGGGGATCCCGTGAAGTAGGTATTTGTGTTATCCACTTGGAAATCGTTTACAATTTGTTAAGTAACTGTTTATTGGATGGATTGAATCGTTTCCGAATGGCAGCGAAGTGCTAATGTAAGCAATTTTACCACTCATCAAATCATATTTCGGGCTCATGTCGAAATTTTAAAAATTCAAACAGTCTCTGCGGTGTCCCCGCATTAGTTTCCGGATGACACATCGATTTGGTAAGAGGGCTCGTAATGGGCGTCGGTTTCCTTTTAGCCTGACGTCACGCCGAATTCGGGTTGAATTTAAATATACATTTTATGCAAAAAACTGCTAATGAAATGGCTTTTCGGTTGAGAGAATCTGCCGTACTGAATTGGAGATGAGTATAAATCCGCCGCAGTTTTGGGAACATTTATGCGTAATTAATCTTGATCATTACAAAAAGTAGCTCGTGTCTCTATTCTAGTCTATTCTTACTAAATACATTTTTAGATATGATTTAATATCGATTTCCAAAAGTTGATTCGCTGAGCGTGAGACAGATGCAAGTGGGTGAATGTGTTCGCCAAGGCGAGGCCAATTCATTTGAATGCCCGTAGACCGTCGTAGCGCAGTGTACTACAGTAATAAAGATTTCAATAAACACTAGATCACGAATCGTGCGAACTGGCTTGTTTACACTTTACACATCTGCATTTTAAGTCGCCCACGCCACTGACACGACGATGCTTGTACTATTTTCTATGTTTACTGGAAATGTTACTTGTGCATTATTTGAAAGTGCATCATCGCAAAAACTACTACAAGCAAATAGAGTTCTAGCAAACATTTCAGACATTAGTATTGATTCCTCATTGCTTAATTTTAGTAAATGACGGTAACGATGCCAACGTAGTACAGCATTGCCAAGCATTACTCTAATTAAAGATATTGATGAGACCATACAAGCTTCTTCATGCACAAGTGTTTCGAAATATAGAGATATACATTATTCTGCTCTACCAAGTTCTCTATCAGTCTCTAAAGTTGTCAATATTCTTTATTGGCTAAATTCTAATTAAGAACATTTTTCGTCATATTTGCTCATGTAAGTAAAGGGAGTGGTGAACAGGATCAATACCTCAAAATTCCTATTTATAACGAAGAACAGCAGAGCATAGATCTGCTAGTATAATGACCTTGTTCTTCGCGTCTTTAGTACCGATATCATACTCTATAAATCACAAGTTGTAATTTTACTAGCCATTAAAGAAACTTTAGTACTGGCTAGGTTATTGTTTGGTGCTAGTGTACCAGCGTGCAACATTGCGTGTAATGGCCACTGGGTTGCGCGTGGGCAGCGATTGGTGCTCGCGCTATGGTACAAAGGAAAAGAGATCGTTACAGAGAAAAAAACATACGAATGATTTTTGGAAGTCGGTTGAACTGCTGGGGCTAACACTTACTCCCACATTGAACTACGGCACGTACCTAGAATCTAGGGTCAGATTGGCTGGTATGAAGTTGGGTATCCTGAATAAAGTTAGGCGGTATTTCACACCGGAACAGTTACTTACTCTCTATAAAGCACAGATCCGTTCGTGTCTGGAATACTGCTGCCATCTTTGGGATGGCTCGGCTAAGTATCAGCTCGAAGCCTTGGAATCGGTGGACCGCATGCTATTTATAGGAGATGAAAAGTTAGCTGCAAAAAAACTTCAAAGCTTAGAACAGCGCCGTAGGGTTGCGAGTCTGTCCATTTTCTATAGGATTAATTTCGGAGAGTGTGCATCTGAGCTACACGACCTTATCCTACCATCCCCTTTTTACTACAAGACAAATAGAAAGACGGCTCACTACCACGGCTACACGGTCGATTTTCCTTCGATACGTACGTAACGGTTTGACTCAACATTTCTGATTTGTACCGCCAGGGAATGGAACGGTCTTCCTGCTTTCCTTGATAGTAAAATAGTCTTTCACTTTTACATTTATATCTATTTTACCTGATTTGTTCTTGCTCATTCTATCTTAAATAAGTTATGCTAAAACGATTCACTGAAAACCTTTTCAATAAGGATTACCTTTTCATTCAAACAAAGTTAATTTTCTAATTTTATTTCCACCATCTTCATTGAGTGCATGTGATCTGTTTATAAACATCGCAAGTCGTGTCAGTCAAATACATTTCGTCGAGCAATTTTCTGTTGAATGGATTGAGGTATTAGAGGTATTCTAATAACAAAAGTGTCATGGTCGCAATACACTAACCAAACGCATCATCTCATGACTTGGCTCGCGTAGGTGAATGTGTGAATGCGATACCGTGACGCATTGATTTGCTTTATGGGTTTGAACCTCGACGCTAAACAATCTCGCGAATTGATCAGCACAAACCACGCTGTCTTTTACAATTAGCGTTTAAATCGATCCACGTCGCCTTTACAACAACTCGACTATCCAAACGACACTCATTGTGTTTGCGTATGACTCTTTCACTGACGCGCATACCTAGATAAACAGCTAACCTCTAAGTGGAAGGAATGCGCATTTGCCTCATTTCTTTGTGCAGCAGACAGTTTTTTTTTGGAATTAAAAATAAAATAACAATGTACGTTCGGGTTTACTTTCTTGTGGAATCTCTTTACCGCTGACTGGCACGAATTCTGCATTGACGTGGCCTATAAAACTGTACAAATTATTTATTAACTAGCTCGACAGAGTACCGTAAAAATCGTTTGTAGTATTTTGGTTGGTAGGATCAAATGAAAAAATAAGTTCTTTAGAAAAAATAATGCACCAGTTTATGGTGCAATGGAACCAATGAATGAAACATGTTTTGCCCCATTTCGCTGATTGTAAATTTTTGTTATAAATTACGACGGGCCGTATGTCTACTTTTTATCATATCTGATCACATTTCTTAGTAAATTTTCGGTAGAGATAATTTATTAAAGCCAATGTGAGAATAACTTGCATCTCAGTCAGTATGTTGGTAGCGATGTACCATACATATGTATGTTTGTTTGAAAAGCTTTCTACATTAGGCCGCTGTGTGTTGTCTACCGCCGCCGTCTATCTAGTTGCTTGGTGATGGTGACGGTGGGCAAAAAGGATAAACGGCCTTATTACGCCATAAAGTACCGTGGCAAACACATTTAATAAGGGAAAACTACCAACGATTCTGTTCACACTGCTTGCTGCGTAATGCAATTGAGTGCACCACTGAATTGACCAACTGGAAAAGGTCACTAGGGCGGGCTCTTGCAAAATAATTAAAACTCTTATGTCATATTATGTCAGGATACTGAATCGTGGACTTTCATTTCAGGTTCGATATAGTAAGAAAACTAGGTCAAGGCACGTACGGCAAGGTACAGCTGGGAATCAACAAGAAGACTGGCCAGGAAGTGGCCATTAAAACCATTAAGAAATGCAAGATCGAATCGGAGGCCGACTTGATTCGCATCAGGCGCGAAGTGCAGATCATGTCGTCAGTCAGACATCCTAACATTGTACATATTTACGAAGGTAAGTTGTGTTCATTTTTACAAGCTCTTTTATATAGTTTCACCTGTTCCTTTGTCTGTCTGTAATCAAATCTTGCAAGTTAAATTTGATCCACTTCACGGTTACCGATTGAGCTGAAATTTTGCATATATGTGTAAATCGCCTCACAATGCAATATTATGATGACATGGTGCTGATCTGATGATGGAGCTGCAAGGTGGCCAAAGGAACTTAGCAATAAAACGACACGACCTCCTCGAATTAGGGTTCATTTGAATGGTATTGGCGAGTAGTTTGTCTTTCAATGGTAACCAGGGTCGAATGATGGAGCTGGAAGGTGGTCATAGGATCTGTAATGAAACGACGCAACCTTATAGAGTTTCGGCTCGTTAGATTCGTCTTGGCGAGTATTTGTTCAGTAAAAGCTTGTTTTAAAAAAATGTTTTTTTAAACTGTAACTTGTACTTGTATATGAAAAGACAGCTGTTAAATTAGATAGCTGACGGAACATGCTTACATTTCCTCAAATTAGAAAACAAAAGATTCTGTAGCCTTCGGTTTTCCAAGGGATCGTACCGTCCCAATTTTTCGCTTGATACAGGCTGAGTCAAATTAGTTCTAAGAAATTTCAGCGCTATTTCTTATGCCGAAATTAGATGTCAATGTCCTCCATCAGCAATGGACAGTATACGTTTCAATATACAGGGTCATAGGTATTAAACGCAAAACCTTTTCAGGACGGATCTAGTACATCTAGACAAACAACTTTTGTACTACGACTTTTGAAAATTCTCAAAATAAATTCGCTTCTCCATACCTACATTCCCCACATGTAGGTAGTATACCTACATTTTGCCGCGCGTTGACGAGCTTTTTGTATGAAAAACCTGTTTTTTTTCTTCGTGATTATCCAAAAGTCCTAGAACAAAAGTAGTTTGTCTTGATGTACTGGACCCGCCCTTAAAACGTTTTCCGTTTAATACCTATGACCCTGTATAACTCTTACTGAAAGTACTTTTAGAGGAATGGAAAGGATAATTTTATTTAAATTAAAAGCATATTAGAATACAATCCTTATTGTTCTCGTTCTACTGTCTGCCGGTATGTCCGTTACTCGCAAGTCTCAAGCTCGTAAACAAATAATGCTAAAAATGTTCAAATTGTATTTCACTTTGTGTGACACAAATCCTGTCCTCACAGATTGTAATGATTTTATTTATAGTTTGGATTGGCTAAGTAAATACGACAAAACGTACAATATGTATTTAAGGCGGGATTCAAATGAGAGAAACAAACGTTTTCAATAAATGGCTATGTCAATTTCAGAATCTAAAATCTTACAAAATCTAATTGGAGACATGTAAAGGCGAGTACGTGTTTGATAAATCGGCTTTCCAGAGCGTTTTGACCTTTGCCCGTGAACGAGACGCGAATAGGGTGAGATGTTCATTCACCTTTAATAAAATGACTCGATTCACCTCTTCTGAGCATTTGTAATTGAAAATAGATGTTTAGCTTCGGATGAATTACTTCAAACAGTAGGCGTTTAGAAACTATACTTCTACGTCGTCTATCATATTCAGAAACAGTTGATTTGTTTTTCAGCTTGAAAAAGCTTCATGTCTCTTATGCACGTGACACTTCTCGTCAACGAAAAGTTGACCGAACACTTTATTAATAGATCAGCTCATTATAGCGTTTTATGAATTACTAGGAATCTATTGACGTTATTATATTTTTGGTAATTTTTGTTCTGAAAGACTAGGTTGCATTATATGTCGTAATGTTTTTCTCGATGCCAGTTTATTGATATGTGATTGTGACTGTTGAATGCTTAATATATTTTGGTATTTAGGGCAACCAGCGAGTCACATCACAACACATAAATAATGCTTTTTAACTCTTTAATTTCAGTATTTGAAAACAGTGAGAAGATGATCCTTGTGATGGAATATTGTTCGGGCGGTGAACTTTACGATTACCTTAGCCAAAAGAAAGTATTACAGGAAGAAGAAGCTAGAAGGTTTGTTCTTTATTTTACGAAAGTAAATTACAATTCAGCAGTTATGAGATTTACGATAGACTAATAAAATACCTTCTAGAAGTCTCCTTGTTCATATAGGTATAGGCCGAATCAAAAAACTTGGCGCGTGCGATGTTAGCTACCTACTAGCTGAGGATAACCCATTGCTCGCGCAGGTGTTAAGTGAGCTTTGGTCAGGAAAAGAAAATATAATAATACTACCACAGAGATACCAGAGGGATAATGTGGTCGATCCAGAAAAGAAAGAAAGAGATGCATTGATTTAATTTGGCTTGAGTTAGAAAGAGACATGAAAAATATCTCGTGTGTCTTTATCTCAGTAGTGTAAAATTCCAATTCATACTTGACAGCTCTTGGCAAGATTTCCCATACATTTTTGTGGCTGAGAATTGCCTCAAGCGACAACAGCGCTATATCTCTGATGGTAATAGCTCTGTGAATACTACACTATACTAACACGTGTGTAGAAGGATAGGAGCATAGTTGTCGATTACTCATGAGAGTGACAGCTATTCGATCTCAACTGCATCAAAATAGACCTATATTTTTAAATAACACTTTCGAAGCCACTACTATGTTTTATGCGTATAAGTTGCATACATAAAAGTGAAGTACATGATCAGTCTTACAGTAACAATGTGTAATAAACAATTTGTACAAGCTTTCATTTAACTTGCAATGGATGTACCTATGTATGTATGTAAGTTCGGGTGGAATCTTGCAATTTAAATTTGACCAACTTTTCGGTTTCCGATTGAGCTGAAATTTTGCACGCACATACATTATATCGCGTGACAATGCAGTAATATGGTACCATGGAGTCGGAAGATGGTCATAGGCACTCCCGTACTGAACAAGATAGACCCGTCGTGTTTGGGCACGTTTGACTTCTCTTGGCTTAGCACTCTGCTGCTACATGATATCCAGGACCACAAAAGCTTGTATTTAAAAATAGTTATTTATGTAATAGTTGTAGATTATATATGTTTATAATTTTTTTTTTTTTGTATTTTCAGGTTATTCCGTCAAATAGCAACCGCTGTGTATTATTGCCATATCCATAAAATATGCCATAGAGATTTAAAATTGGAAAATGTATTATTAGACGATACTGGTAGTGCTAAGGTAAGAATAACTTAATTAAGATGTAGATGATGGTGATAATTGATGATCTTGTAATTTGTCGAAACATAATAAAATGTGGCCATTTCTTTTCGCCAGATCGCAGATTTCGGTTTATCAAACGTATTCAAAGAAACATCGTTGCTTTCGACGTTTTGCGGGTCACCTCTATACGCGTCGCCGGAAATTGTCAAGGGAACCCCTTATATTGGACCTGAGGTAAGTTATTTAAGTTATATTTTCCTTTGTAGTAAAGGTTATGAAACTTGTTCTATTTTAAGCTTCCACAAAATAACGCTTGTAATATATAATCACCTTAATCGCCGTATAATATAATCAGAAACCTCATAGTCTCAACATAGATTCGTTACTGTAAAAAAATATTTTTCTGTTTCCGCAAAGTACGAAATCATGTCATTTTACTAGTTCCAATGCAAAAACATTAGTTTTTATGGTTCCGTATCCAAAGGGTAAAAACGGGACCCTATTACTAAGACTCTGCTGTCCGTCTGTCTGTCTCCAAGCTGTATCTCAAGAACCGCTATATCTAGAGAGCTGAAATTTTCACAGATGATGTATTTCTGATGCCGCTATAACAATAAATGGCAATGAAGCCATGGTGGTCTAGAGGTAGTGACACCCGCCTTACAATCGTTAGGTCGTGGGTTCAATCCCAGTCCCGTACCAATGAGTTCTTTGGAATTTATGTACGGAATTTCACACCACTGGCTTTTCGGTGAAGGAAAACATCGTGAGGCAACCTGCATACGTCCGTAGAAGAAATTCGATGGCGTATGTGAATTCACCAACCCGCACTGGGCCAGCGTGGTGGATATGGCCCAATCACCCTTCGTGGGTAGGCCTACGTCCTGCAGTGGACTATTAAAAAGGCTGGTACAGTATAACAATAAATATTAAAACCAGAATAAAATTAATAATTAAGGGGGGCTTCCATACAACAAACCTGATTTTTAGCCGTTTTTCGCTCTATATTAATGGTCACAGGTAGATGCTTGAAATTTTCACAGAATATTTAGTTATATATTCAATTCAATGATAAATAATAAAATTAAAATAAATATTTAAGGGGCCTCCCATACAGTACGGAAACCTCAATGCGCGAGTCCGACTCATACTTGGCCGATTATTACTTTTAAAGTTGTCTGTGAAACTCTATCTATTTCTATCTGGCCAACAAAAAATGTACCCAACAGTAGTTAGTAATAAGGTTTTAACTGTCGTGTCCATTGTAACTCTTCATTGATTATAGATAAGCATGCGATGGTTTTCAGGTGGATTGTTGGTCCCTCGGCGTTTTGTTGTACACTCTGGTCTACGGTGCTATGCCGTTCGACGGTTCCAACTTCAAAAGGCTCGTGCGACAGATCAGCAACGGGGACTATTACGAACCTAGGAACCCTTCCAGTAAGTGTTATGTATATTTATAGTAATCTTTTGATATGTGGAAAGTATATTTATTATCTTTTGATGCCCACTTAGCTGATTTAGCTCAGCAAATAAGATGAAGTGGTATTGGATAGGGCGTATAGTTCGAAGAACGGATGATCGAAGGGACGGTAGAGTTCTTGAATGAAGATTACGTTTCGGCAAGCGTACCTAATATGTCAGTAAAAATAGACCTTTTTATGGTCAACTTTGCACTAAATTTCCGATACATTTTTTTTTATTAGGTTTAGGATCACTTTCTGAGCATAAAATCACAAAATGCTGACAGATCCAGGTGGAGCTTCAAGCTCCATCTTGAAAAAACATTTTTGTCTATATCTCGAAAACTATGCACTTTAGGGTTTGCCCTAAAGTGCATAGTCATGCAGACCATTATTAATGTAGAGAAACAATTTCGCATCTTTTGTTTCCAGTTTTTTTTTTTTTAAACTTACCCTTTACGATTTATGGCCCCTTTATTGAACTGTTTTTTCTATCGCATTAGTCAATAAAACCGGTTCATTAAATTGGCCGGTTAAATTATATTTTTACTGAGCTAGAAATGATATTCACCAACAGATAGACAGAGACAATCGACGGATAGGCAATATTTTAATCGGTCTTATTTGTAATCCATAAAAAGGTCTATGTCTTGCTGTGGATGTTCTACGGCTAATATGATGATAGGTAGGTTAGTATTTGCAGATTTGCAAGTTAGCAGCTGTATAGTTATAATTCCGTGTACTAGTGACTGCAGTGAGCCAATTTTGTCCTGGCTCATCCCACAAATTGCAGTGCAGTTTGTATTGAGCCTAATAGCCTGCGTCTGAATAACTGAGATGCAACATTGTAATGTAACGGGGTAAACATTTAATTTTATCGTAGAAATGCAAGTTTCCGTGAAATGAAACTAAAGTCACACTTATTATATTTTATTTATTTTCACCACGAAACAGAGTGGGCTGAATTAGTTTGAAATTTCCAGTGATAGTTAGACGTGTAACTTTTTAGAACTGTGCCTAAAAACTGAGAACTAAGATTGAAGGGGCATAAAAGTAATTAGGGCCATTTTTTGGAATACTTCAACGATGCAATCATAAAAGCTCGTACGTAGTGGAATGTATGTACATTGAGTTTATGTGGTGACTTTAAAATTTCCCAGAAAACCTTATCTGCCTTACCACAAAAGATTTAAACACTGTTTAACCGTGCAATTTGTACTGTAAAACATGGTCTAAAGCGTGCGTAAAACTTTTGTGGTAAGACGGTATAGGTAAATCTAAGAAAACAATCAATAGCTAAAGTATATGCAAATTTTATAATACCCAGTAGAAACTGTGACTAGACAGATGGAGCGATGACCTTTGTAGCTAGGCAGTAAATCGATGCATTGTTCTAGCTAGATCGGAATATTTGACTTATAGCTGTTGTAGATGCAAACAGGCTGATTTACAACAGATTTGATCAATCTATCGTTTAGAATACTGCTCTGTAAGCTTGGTACAATATAGTGCTGAAACGAACGTTAACGTTAACTGATTGTAGATTATTCGTATGATTATAATGATATAGTGGCTTATGTAAGCCATTTGCAACCGTACTGTACAGTACGACGTCGGCCTTTTGATAGTTCACTGCCGAACATAGGCCTAACCACGAAGGACGATTGGGCCGTTTGCCTATGTTCGTCTTATTGGAAATCGATAGAAAAAGCTGTTGTTCAGCATTAGGGTTTTCCTACGATCATGATATCTATATGATGTGCTTATACAGCACATCTAGGTATAGCAATGTTTGTGATTTCCTCTGTGAAGACACCCAGTAAAATAACAAATTGCTTCAGTAAGTACAATATCACACAGGTGACGCTCGCACCGCTCCGTTGACCGATTAGGAGTGCGACGTCCCCTGATGTGTCATATGTACATTAATTTATTCAGGGACATTACGTGGTTGATTCTGTAGATAGAGTTGTACATTCGAATAATGAAAATGCAACATTGTATTTTGCCTCGATTCCATCATTCTGAGATACAGTGTAGAATTTATTCAAGCTAGGTGTTTGTCAGCGATCACCGATTGGCACGGTCAGCCTTCGGGTGGGTGACCGAGGGTGGCATTTACAACTGAGTGGCTCGGATGACACGTTAAATAGGCATTATGACTGGCATAAAAAACATTATTATAATTAGTCCGTGAGTTAGATTATCAAAAAATATTGGACACGTATTTTTTCTTTTATTAATCAAACAACAAATGACAATGATAAACCTTGTCAAAGTTTGGGAGTGGGGGTCGTTATGTCACCTCTCTTACAGAAGTCTATACATTTGTATGGCAATTGTGACGTCACGCGGACTTTGACGGACTATATCTTCATCGATTTTTGTTTAATTGACAAAAGAAAAAATACGTGTCTAATATTTTTTTAAAGTCTACATGACTGACTAATTATATTAGGCCCCGGTTGTTTAACCGTTTATCTAGAGGCCTTGAGGCGGCTTAAAAACTCGTAATAACTCAACTCACGAATAATATTATAACTGTGGGATATAAAATCGATTAATCGAGTTGCGCGATGTCCGCAGAGTATCCGGCCCACCGGAAGGTTGCGAGGAATTAACGCAACGGCACACAATGTTTGTGTAATCTGTTATTGTTTGTTCCGTTCACGGGCTCTTGTAATGTGCTTTGTTTACATTGGACCGCAGTGTTTTGTTTACTACGGTTAACGAAGTTTTTATGTATATTTTGGAACTCCAAGCGCTCAGTGGTTAGAGATGAGATTTAACATAACAGTTAGCTGGTGTATGTCTATTTGAACCTACATTAATTATTTATTATTAAAGCACTGCCATTGTGCTGACTGGTAAGTCAATAATTAATTCGAATACATTAAGCTCGCTATACCTAGCGAGCTTAAAGTATTTGAATTAATTTTCTCTCGACCCTCATCTCGTTGTAAATAGTTGTATTATATTAGGTAGTTGGATTTTATAATGTAGGTTTTTTGCCGTTAGTAAAGCACTTGCCTCTATAATCTCAAAAATCAAATTTTTAGGGAGTCCCGCTTGTGTTCTTAAAGAATGTCATGCATAAAAAGTTCGTAAGGGGATTTCGTTCTGCAGTAAGCTTTATGAGGTCCCAGTAAATAAAATAGGATAATTATATAATCATAAATCACACATATTCCGTAGTTGACGTAGAGTAGACGGTAATAGGTAGATGAAAAGAACCACGTGCAAAACGCAAATCGTTTCCGAAATTTTGGAGTATTTCTAACTCAACTTCTTTACATTGGCCTCCACCTTGTAAATTAAATTCCTTATTTTATTATTTGCATAAAATGTCATCTTATTGTTTTATTTTGTGCTACAGCCGCGTCGCCGCTGATTCGCGACATGCTCACCGTGGACCCGCTAAAGCGTGCGGACATCGCCTACATCTGCGACCATCCGTAAGTAATCTACATCCAACGAAAGTCATTACTTTACCAGTAATCACTCAACTAACGACACTTACTCGAGCGTACCGTGAAATTTTTATGGTGCCGCCACACACTCCACGAGGCGACTCTAACACCGCAGCTGTAGCTAACTTCACATCGTATACAAGTCGGCGATGTGAAGTTAGCTACAGAAGTTTCTGTAGCTAACATGACATCGCCGACTTGTACTTGTTTACGATGTGAAGTTAGCTACGGCTGTGGTGCTCGTGTCACCTCGAGGAGTGTGTAGCGGCACCATTAGGCTTGCTACACACTGCTGGCCGGCATCGTTCGGCCGATAAAATCGAATATGTTTAGATGAATGTTTGGGGAAAAAGCCGTTTTGCTGCCGCACTATAATATCACTCGGCTCGGCTACTGTCGACTATGCGATCGGCATGCGATGCCGCGTGGGAGAAAGACGCGCGGCGCTCAAATGAAAACCGAATTGTACCGATCGGACCCGAAGGAACTACCCGATCGGCACTAACCGAATGATGCCAAATAAGCATAGTCGAAGTATCAACTAGACAGGGCGCTAAATAATAATAATTACAAAAGTAAGAGAGGGTGAGATGTGCAAGTATTAAAGTGTGAACAGGACAAAACTAAAATCTTTTGTCTCTATTTGCGTATACGTTTTTTTTGCCTGACTAGTACGCACGGCCTAGGCGTAATAGTCAGACAAAATTTCGCGTCAAAAACTACTGTTGAATTTTTGATGAGATGCTTATTAAGTAAATCAACATTTTTATGAACTATTATATATTTTCTATCACTTCTATTAGTATTTTGCAGGTTTTTACTATTATCTAGAGTCTAAAATTTGATAAAATCATAACAACGTAAATGTAGCTATCTAAGTATGTGGGTAGGTATATAGTACATCTTTTTTCTCACACCCTATACGCAATTGAGGATTCTAGTCATACTTATCTAAAAAATAAGTGTTGTGATTGTTTTAGGTCGGCGTTCTTCTGCCGAACTGACTGTGCCGGCCAGCTTACGTGTGTAGCAACCCTTACCCGCAAGACTTATACCCAAACATTAAACACGTTATTATAAGAACTATAAGAATTTTATTATAATAAAAATGTAGAGAAGTAATTCCTCACGGCTATTGAAAAAGTTTGATGTACGTCACTGAGCAAAGCGTTTAGCATAGTTATGTTCATGGAGAATGGTATTTTAACATTCTTTTGTTGGAATTAGCATTTGTTGTAGTAGGTAACTACAAATTCAAATAATTTTACGTACATTTTATGGGACAAGGTTAGATTTTTGTTTAAAAACTAGTGTAAACAAACATACTGAATGGTTTTACCTAGAACCCTGTATTTTCCTCATGTAACACACTAATCACGACATAGTATAAAACAAAGTCGCTTCCCGCTGTCTGTCCCCATGTATGCTTATATCTTTATAACTACGCAACGGATTTTGATGCGGTTTTTTTAATAGATAGAGTGATTCAAGAGGTAGGTTTATATGTATAATACACCTGTGCGAAGCCGGGGCGGGTCGCTAGTTGAATATAAAACTGATATGACACACCCGAACAAATAAATGATAACACCACACGTTAATATAATTGTATTATAATTTTTGTGTAAATATATGTAACAGATGGGTGAACACGGGGTGCGAGACGTCGTGCCTGGAGATGTCGGAGGCGCTGGCGGCCGAGACGCCGGTGCGGCTCGACCTGCTGCTGTCGCTGGCGCCCGCCGCGCCCTCCAACTCCAACTCGGTCGTCGTGCCGCCAGAGGTGACTACTCCCGTGCGCGCGACTGGTGGCGCCACTCACGTTATGTTGTCAGCATAACGTCAGACGTTGAATGCCATGGCAGCATTGATTTAGTTCCCAATTTTAGTCGCGCGCTGAGTTAATTTGCGCGCACACTATACAATACAATACAATATTTTTATTAATAACACCATTGTTACATGTCACATTAATTATACCATTATTTCAATTATATTAGCTTATTATAATTATACTTGGTAACTAATATGCGACAGATGTGTATGAACACGCGGTGCGACTTGTCTTGCTTAGAGATGACGCGTGAATGTACTTCTACGACTGTGAGACTTTTTAGTAGCATCTAGAGATACTTTTTTGTTTCTTCTGTAATCGACCAGCCAGTGAAAAAAGTCTGCCTGGCTGACCTTGGTAGGCTGCAAAAGACAAGAGCTCGGCAGATTGGCATATAATGTTTGATAGAGGAATGAATGCATTAAGTTGTGGCTGGGTGAGGGCGATAATGCTAATTGATGGGAAAATATGAGTGGCCATTTTGTATTATATTATTTTCAAGCAAATATCTATAGCGCCACAGTCCCTAAGTGAAAGTAGTATAAATATGTCCGACCGCCGTCATACATACCGACTTAGATATTTACATTAAATAATTCACAATGACCCGTTCTTCGAATCTCGAAGTGATGTCACCTAATAAGTGCTTATAACCGCGCACTTTAGCATCGCGCGGCGTTATAGTCGGCTTGCAATCGCCTTACGACTAACTAAAAAACCTGCCCACTTCGTAGCTTGGGCAGAGTTTTGCCTCGGACACTTTTTTTGCACGATTGTGACTCTATAGATATTTGCTCGATGCATATTATACTTATCTGTATTATTCTCTCCACTTGTTTGTTGTTGATGGGCAATCCTCAAAAAGCACAGGCACAGGTACCATATATACGGTTTGTGCCTTTCATGATATAAGATGAGTGAAAATGTTAAACGCTTTTTCAGGCATAATTCAAATCAAACTTCGGTCAGATTATATTGAGGTACATGTGTTGCGCAGGCTAACGTGGGAGGCCCCGAGGAGAGCGGCACGGAGCTGACATCGTCCATGTCGATGCCGGTGGAGCCCAGCAGCTCCGCCGAGAAGAGGATCCTGGAACTAGTCGCGGGTAACACTGGCTTCATACGATTCGAGACTGTGTCTGGCTGAAATAATCACTGCATACAATAGAAGATATGCATGCAAGAGAGTGGACCAACCGGAACACGGCATTTTACAATAAAAAAACGTAAATCAGATTGGTCAGATAAAAAGAAATAACATCTTAGCCAAAATAAACTGTATTGTTTTCCTTAGTTGTTGCTATGCCTCATACCTATCTCGTTCAGTAATTTCTTCTGTTCTCTAAAAATAAATTGCAAACGAAAAATTTTTTTAATTTTGCAAAAAGTTTCTTGATATTATTAGTAAATCGTGTGAATGTTTGTAACAGAGGGCGGAGAAGACGCGATCAAGCCGTCCCCGACGCGCACGATTGTGACTGCAGGGGAAAACAAGCGCAAGCTCGAGCTCGCCATGTCGGCCAGCGGACTGCAGAGGAAGAAGGACAAACTCGCCAGGTCAATACTCTATACTCAGTCTAATGTATTACCATCAGGACACCACTGCTGGACATATGCCTCCCCCGTGGATCTCCAATAAGACCGGTTGGAAGCGGCTTGCATCCGCGATCCTGCGGAACTCGTCCACCTTGTGGACTCGAGAACTTTTCGACCCCATCAGTCATCAGTCTTCTTTGTTATTTGCCCTGCCCACTGCCATTTCAACTTGCCAATCCGTTGGGCTATGTCGGTAACTTTGGTACTTCTACGGATCTCCTCATTACTTTCTGCGATCGATAAGGGATGCCTAAGCTTAGCGTTGGACGTCCTACGGCTGTTAATGAGGTTAGTGTTGATGAACATCAAGCGTATGAACTGGAAAATAGCGTCTCAAAGTTTTGAACGCGCGTGTTTAGTTTAATTTAGTTACACAACGGCTAATATAGATGTGCTAGAATAACCATAGGGCGCACGGGCGGTGCGATAGAATATTCAAGTTCTTCTTAAACTAAGCCCCGATTTCACCAACGCTTGTTTAAGTTAAACGTGTGATTACTGTATTTAACCAACGGTTTTTGCTTGCTGAACAGCAAAATTTCGTTAAAAAGCTGTTATGATTTAACCAACGGTTGATAAATTAACATCTGTTGGTGAACTAGGGTTTAAAACCCGAGTTTAATCGTTGTTTAAATACAGTAATCACATGTTTAACTTAATCAAGCGTTAGTGAACTTGGGTCTAAGTCTTTATATTTTCCATAGTTCGGCGAGTCTCGCACAAGCGTGTCTACCCGAGGAGGCGACGTCCGAGTCTCCGCCGGCGGACGAACAATTTAATGACACGGTAAGGATAATGTTTCTATTTTTTACTTGCACATACTTAACTGCCAAAGCAAACTTAAATTAGTATAATAGTTTTGTACTCTCCTATAGAACCAACTTAAAATGTCATATGAGCTAAGGATTTTTTTATTATCATTAAAGACTAGCTGTGCCCCGCGGCGTTACCCGCGTTAGCCCGAGATAAAAAGTACCTAGCCCATGTGTTAATACAATGTCAAAGCTACATTCACACCAAATTTCGTCTAAATCGGTTCAGCCGTTTGTTCGTGAAAGAGTAACAAACATCCATACATACTCACAAACTTTCGCGTTTATAATATTATAAAGATAAATATAAGATTGTGTTTAAATATTCTACTATTACCTACTGTACTCAAATGTCAAAAGAAAAATACGCAATCCTGTGATATATTGAGTAAAAATATTGCGCCTCTCATTTTATATTCTTATGAAAATAAGCAACATTCGGCACGGGGAGTCTTCTATGGGTGACTTATAGGTATGTCACCCATCGAAGACTCCCCTGAGCGCTACCGTGGCTCGGATGACACGGTGTTCATGATGTTCAGAGGTGTTTAGGTGGCTTAAAAACTCTGACTCTGACACCATCCGGGTTAGTCACCCGGACTATACGAACTTACTTATAAGGAAATAATTAATATATTCTAAAGAACTACTTCTTTTTTAGATCCAACCGTCACTAAAATCATCAGCGACAATTACCATCTCCCCGTCACCGGCGCCGGCACCTATAGAGCTTTCCAAAGACCTCACGAAAGAAATCGTCAAGGAGCCGCCCAAGGATGAAGCCGAGAAGACCGGCGCTAGGCCCCGAGTGGGCATCAAGAAGAAGACCTCTCCCACCAAGACCGTGGAGGAGAAGACCGTTGATAAGCCAGAGGAACCAAAGGTTAGTTAAAAAGATAAAGAGACCGTCAAGGAGCCGCCCAAAGAAGAAGCAGAGAACCGGCGCCACGCCTCGTGTGGGCGTCAAGAAGACCTCTCCCACCAAGACTGTGGAGGCGAAGACCGTTGATAAGCCAAAGGAATGAAAGGTTAGTTTAACCGTTAACCATCTTTCATATCAAGCAATTCCAGTATACCACAAATATTTTGTGAGCTATCTAGTCGACTTGCTAATAAAATCTATGTACCATATAAGATATTGATTTGCAATTTCAGGGATAATCAACTAAATGTTGTTCAAACTGATGATGATTTCTGAACGCCTTACCACAAAAGATTTAAACACTCTTTAAACGCTGTTTAACCGTGCAATTTGTACTGTTAAACTTTGTATCACGGAGTTTTACGCACTAAAGCGTGCGTTTTGTGATAAGACGGTGTAAGTCCGTGTACGCAAAACAACAGCCCGTATTTGTAGCATTGCACATGTTACAGTTATGTGTAATTATAATTAAATCAGTGAATTAAATAATTGTGTTTGTTTCTCCAGCAACAAGAAGAGGCCAAGAGTAACACTGTGACTGCGGCGGCGGACAAACTGACATCTTTATCTATAGCCCAGCCGGCGCCTGAAAAACCTAAACCTAAGAAGTTCTCCATACCAGGTACCTATTAGATAAAATGTTCTCGTTATGGACTGGCTCCAATCCACAGGGTTCCATGTCATACTGCGTCATTGCTTAATATCAACGTAAATAAATATAACTAAATGGCAATAAAATTAAAAGCGAATCAATCAACAGAGACAACTCAATCAACAAATCGAATCCTTCTATCAATTCAGAATCTTAGGTTTAAAATTATGTGTAAACTTTCTTACTTCTTGGAAATTTTCCACAAAACTAGGTCTTGAGCTAAACTGATCTACAAGGTTTACGAAAAAGTCAGGCCGATTCTTACAAGATGTTTTGGGGTGTTACTGCAATCTTTAATATCTCTTACAAAATTGTTTTTTTCTTAGGTGGCAACGTTGGAAGTTTCAAGGATCAGTTCGAAAGACGCGCTTCGCTCACGACTGCGCCTGAAGTTAAACGAAACTTCTCTAAACCAGCGGTGTCGAAGATCGCTAAACCCAAGGCTCAAAGCGAGGATCGCGACCTTCCGTCCAAGTCTCCGCAGGACAACGGCTCCGTGCGCCTGCAGCAGATCGGCATCGAGCCCTCTCCGGTAAGACCGCAGTGACGCTACTTGTATGCAAACTACATCTTTATAAAACGTGAAAGTCCGCAATTTTAAAGACATATTAACAATAAGTTTCTATTTTTTAAGTGATAGCTTGTATTGTACTGTACCAACCTTTCACACGCCATCGAATTTCTTCTACGGACGTTTGCAGGTTGCCTCACGATGTTTTCCTTCACCGAATAGCCAGTGGTGTGAAATTCCGTGCATAAGTTCCAAAGAAACTAATTGGTACAGGACCGGGATTGAAACCACGACCTCAAGAATAACAGGCTAGCGTCACAACTAATAGACCACCATGGCTGTAATAGTAGTAGTGATAGCATACATCGTCAACAGTCGGTATAAAATGTAAAGTGGCATAATATCAATATGCGGGATGAGCAGGAACTAATATCTAATTTGTGGTACACCGTCTGCTATGGCTTTTTTTAAGTGAAATCTTCGATAGTGGCGTTGTGCACTTTTTGCGATGGGTAAAAAAGGTTACATTCTCGTCAGGACACGTGACCTGATCGAACATTTGTAAGACGGCGCAGTGCGCTTGCGCGACTGCGCGTGTGTGGTTTGAATTTTACCACATAAATGATAGGTACTTCTTCCGCCTTGCCACTAAATATTTAACCACGCTATAAACACTGTTTAACCGTCCAAATTAAACTGTTAAACATTGTCTAAAGCGTCCAAGTTTTCACTCTTACCGGCACTCCCGGAGTGCGACACGTTGTTTTTTTTAATTCCGTATAGGTTTTTGTTTGACTACATACTGCCTGATGTTAAGCAGATATGCGGTCTAGGGTGTAGCACGCTTGCCGCGGAGGAGTGCGGAAGCGTGCCCGTAGTCCCGTCACCAGGCGCAGTGGTGGAACCCAGGGCGTTTGGTAGGTATACCGTCCAGTCGGCGTGACTCACACATAACCACCAGCCTGCCCTCAAGGCGTATTGGTATCCATAAAGGATTTCCCCTGGTAAAAAAGGGTGTAGCACGCTTACCTAGAAGATACCTATCTACTCGGGATTTGAAGACATCATTTCATTGATAAGCATATTCCTTATTTGGCATGTAAAGTTTCGGGTGATGTGTTGCAGACTCCGCCGCCGATGGAGCCGGAGCCGAACCGCGGCGGCGTGAAGAAGACCGAGAGCGAACCCAACCACGGCGCCACGGCCGTCGACCCCTCCGTGCTGCTGCAAGACGCCCGGAGGTTAGTACGCAAACCGAACAGGCCTATGTGCAAACGTGCAAGTCGCCAAACCCACAAACGGTCACGGAACGAGTATAAGAATAGGATTGTTTACTAAAAAAATATAACTAGTCCGTCAAATAGATTGTCAAAAAATATTAGACACGTATTTTTTTCTTTTGACAATTTAACAAAAATTGATGAAGATATAGCCCGTTAAAGTTCCGCGTGACGTCACTAACCGCTATTAATGTACCGGCTAGTGCCAACACTCTCAAACTTGTCAAGGTTTATATTTGTCACTATTTGTTTGATTGACAAAAGAAAAAATACGTGTCTAATATTTTTCAATAATCTAACTGAAGGATTAATTATAATAATAATTTTTATACCCAGTAAACATCCCTATTAGCCGCTGTCAAATACCTACTTCCGGCAATACTTCAGGTCTCATTTGGCCAAATGGGGTTTCTCTGACGCGGAGTCTGTGAAGTGTAACTGTGGAGCAGTGCAGACAATACATCACCTATTATCCTGCCCCCTGCTCTGTTCGATTTGGTGAATCACCTCAAGTGATCCGGAATATGTAGTAGTGTTAAATAGCTAGTAAGTTAAAATAGTTAGAATATACAATGGGACTGCCATGTATTTTTGTATAAAAGACCCAAAAAAATTGGAATAAAAATAAACCTGCCCCCAGTGTCCAAACACCTGCACACAGTGATTGAATGAAAGTTTGCCCTCCTGGAGTGGCAGTCGCTAACCACTGGGCAAAACTTATGTAGTTAGCAATACTATAACCATTGACCCGAAGAAGAACTAGAATGCTTCCGTACAGGTGCAATAGCGCAATTCATCGGTCGAGCGTATTGTACGGTACGCGTGTAAAACACTTGCGGTCTGCGGGACTCGCGACTCTCGTAGGAAATACGTGCACTGGGCACAACAGACGCGCGCAATCGCGCGTAGTACAACCCATATATTTATTATCAAATTCCTAACAAAATATGTATGATTCCCTAACTTCTAACGCTGCAAAATTATTCCGTGCTTCCTAGAGTATATTTATTATTAGCATATTGTTATGTAATTTACGATTTTATTGCATCATTATGTTATGACCGTTGTATCGTACGTTTTATACTCGTACCGCTTTTGATTGTACCGAGGCATGTGTTTATTGCAGGAGTCTTCAGAACTCGATGGCCAAGCTGGTGGAGGAGAAAGCTTCTCAAGGCGACGAGGGCCGCCGCCGCGCCGCTGCTAGGGATATAATATCCTCGGCTATCAGGACTGGTACGATTGTTCTATTTTTGTTTTGAAGATATGCCTATTTGTTACCGTTGTAATAGTGTCTAGAATGAGTATGTATTCAATTTATTTATAAAATGTTTCATTTATATAAAACGATAGGTTTAATCACTATCTAGAAAAATTGCCAATTACCTATTAACACACATTACACTTCAGTATGAGGATGTCAATTTAAACAAATTACTTAACATTAACTAGTATCCCCCACTCGCCACTCGCGCGTACTCATTCAAATACTGCGTATATCGTCACCCACACTGATGCACCTTTGACTGCACCCTAGCCAGGAACCATTCACAGGTCTTTGTCTTTGGGCATTTCCGACCGAACACTGGACCGCTGCCTCATTATGTGGTCGCTTTAGATATTTAGATTTAAAGAATTATACAGAATTATACAGAATTTTTATTTGCAACAAAAATAAGAGGTACAATACATAACGACAAAACAAATGATAAAACACAAAAAAACAACAGTATTTTACCTAGTATCTCCTAAAGGGCAGAGTAATAAAAAAAACATTTATGTATAGACCTAACGGCGGGTCCCCGCCGCTCGCACCTGTCTCAGTCCCCTTTGTCGTCTACCCCCGCGCCTCTGTACCGCGCAGGCGAGGACTCAGTTAAACGGTCAGACTATAGTTCCGCACATAAGTAGAAAAGTGTTGTAATCCCGTTGTGTGTGCAGGCAAGCCGCCAGTGCCGTACGGGCGGTCGTCGTCCGCCGGCGTGGCGTCGCTCGCGTCCCCGCCGGGCTCGCCGGCCGCCGGCGCCGGCCCCGCGCCCGCGTCCGCGCCCCGCCTCTTCCGCACCGAGGCGCTGCACCGCGTCGACGACCACCGCCCGCAGAATAACTCCCGGTAACAACACACTTGGACCCAGTAACTCATACAGTGCTCGGTTGTCGTATGTCAGTGTGGCCTCCCTTAGGCTTGCTGCTCGCGCCAACTTCCTGACCCCGGATATTATCCTTGGAATAACACCGGGTATACTCACCGATCAAGTATATTGATCTACGTGTGAATTAGCGAAAAGAGATAATTTGTAATGTCAAACTTATAAATAAAGTTAATTGATGCGCTTCACAATGTGCCTGACCGTGATCTGACCAAGCATACCTTATAACAGAAAGGACGGTGGATGAAGGCGTGTGCTTCACAGCGTTGGTACCTACATGGTTTCAATGAAGTTATGTTGTTACAGAGGAGTGTCGGTGGAGCGCATCATCCCCATCCACGTGGCGGACGAGTCGCCCACGTCCCCGCCGGCCGCGGCCGCCCACAAGCCGGTCGCCCCGCCCGTGGCCGCCGCTGCGCCCGCGCCCGCCCCGCCGCCCCTCCGCGCGCCCCTTGCCACTCCACTCAGGTACCTTAGCTGTTAACCATACCATCCGACAAGTCGAAATTCGTCTCCACATCTCGAGAGCATCTACTTCGTCTTCTCAATATCTCGTAGTGTCCACGTTTAGTTAGTCTACAGTAACGTATATATGTGGAATTTTGTGTATTGCAGGCGCCTAGTATCATCAGACTCGACCGCGTCCGAGACCTGCTCGAGCCCGAGCGGGGAACCCATCAAGAAGTCGGCGCGCGAGTTCATAATCCCCATCGCGGTGGAAGGCAAGGGCTACGTGACGCCGCGACAACGCAGCCTGGAGCCCGAGGCCACCGCCGCCGCGCCCACCCGCCTCAGGAGCAAGCCGCGCCGTATCAGGTTACACACCATCACTATACGTCTAATGAGATCAAGGGCTACGTGACGCCGCGACAACGCAGCCTGGAGCCCGAGGCCACCGCCGCCGCGCCCACCCGCCTCAGGAGCAAGCCGCGCCGTATCAGGTTACACACCATCACTATACGTCTAATGAGATCAAGGGCTACGTGACGCCGCGACAACGCAGCCTGGAGCCCGAGGCCACCGCCGCCGCGCCCACCCGCCTCAGGAGCAAGCCGCGCCGTATCAGGTTACACACCATCACTATACGTCTAATGAGATCAAGGGCTACGTGACGCCGCGCCGTATCAGGTTACACACCATCACTATACGTCTAATGAGATCAAGGGCTACGTGACGCCGCGACAACGCAGCCTGGAGCCCGAGGCCACCGCCGCCGCGCCCACCCGCCTCAGGAGCAAGCCGCGCCGTATCAGGTTACACACCATCACTATACGTCTAATGAGATCAAGGGCTACGTGACGCCGCGCCGTATCAGGTTACACACCATCACCATACGTCTAATTAGATCAAGGGCTACGTGACGCCGCGACAACGCAGCCTGGAGCCCGAGGCCACCGCCGCCGCGCCCACCCGCCTCAGGAGCAAGCCGCGCCGTATCAGGTTACACACCATCACTATACGTCTAATGAGATCAAGGGCTACGTGACGCCGCGCCGTATCAGGTTACACACCATCACTATACGTCTAATTAGATCAAGGGCTACGTGACGCCGCGACAACGCAGCCTGGAGCCCGAGGCCACCGCCGCCGCGCCCACCCGCCTCAGGAGCAAGCCGCGCCGTATCAGGTTACACACCATCACTATACGTCTAATGAGATCAAGGGCTACGTGACGCCGCGACAACGCAGCCTGGAGCCCAAAATGTTTGTGTTTGACTACATACTGCCTGATGTTCAGCAGATATGCGGTCTAGGGTGTAGCACGCTTACCTAGAAGATGCCTAAATAGGTATTTGAGTTCGGGATTTGAAGACACCCACGTTGTACTTTAGCGGGAAGACAGACCCAGGCAAAGCGTTCCACATTCTGGCTGTTCGTATGAGGAATGAGGATTCGAAACGCTTGGTTCTAACGCGCGGAATGTCCACCATAAAAGGGTGGCGCTTTCGTCGCGTCTGTCTAGCCGTACGATGGAAGAAAGGGGCAGTTTGGAACCAGAGGCCTCCACTGTCGTGCCTACTAGAGTGTAGAGCAAACCCAGCAAGTTCTATCTATTGTGATCAAGAAACCAGTCTGCACAAGTTCTAAAACATTTTGTTAAATCTTCGTGTGTTCAAAGTTCAAATGCAAAATTGATTTTAAAGCTGATCATGTAAGCAAATAGCGCAGGCTAAACTAGAACACCGGTAGACAGCAGCCACGTATAGGCTACGCCACACAAGTTGGCGGAAATGAAGTTAGCTACAAGCTGCGCAATTGCGCAAGCTGCGGCCCATAGACACGCGCCCGCACGTACGAACTCACCGTCAGGACGGCCCGGTGCGCCGGCCAGCACTAAATTCATGACCACAATATACGCACGCTGCCTGATGTACCACCGACGCTCCTCGCTCATTCGCGCAAAATACTTTTACCTTTGTATTATTGTGTTTTTCTAACCATCATAGTAACTGTACTGTACCAGCCTTTTTAATAGTTCATTGCAGGACGTAGGCCTACCCACGAAGGGTGATTGAGCCATTCCACCATGCTGGCCCACTGCGGGCTTGTGGAATCACACACGCCATCGAATTTCTTCTACGGACGTATACAGGTTGACTCACGATGTTTTTCTTCACCGAAAAGCCAGTGGTGTGAATTTCCGTTCATAAATTCCGAAGAACTCATTGGTACGGGACCGGGGTTTGAACCTGTAGGGACCAACCATATAAGTGTGAATGAGTTCTGAATCAGCGATTATGTGTGCAAGCGAGATTTACGAGCGACGCTCGACCAGTTACTGCGTACTGGGTCGTAGCGAGTCAACTTTTTCGTTATAGTCTTTTTCAAATAGCTAGTCACTTATGACACTTCCGAAATGTCAGCTGTCAAACATAAATTGACAATTTTAATGATGTACCGCACCTATATTCGATTTGTAATTACCGATTATTATCGATTTTACGTACTTAGCGAAGTTATCGAACAATTTACCTAAAACTGTTTTGGTGAATTTATCTACAAGTCAGAGTAGGACTTACTAAGACGATAGTTTTAGAGGAATCAAAAAGAAATAAAAAGTGACAGGAAAAAAAAAGATTTATTTGGGAAATAATGTCCTCGTCACTTCGTCATCGGAGCTATCATCATTATCATCATTTGACGAATCTTCCAGATTTATAATCATTTGATTATCCGTTATATTGCCTATGTGAACATCGGAGGTAAATGGAAACTAAGTTTTTCATATATTTTTGTATCGAATACGCACTACATATTTCATAATTTTTGTACTAGGGGTACAGATTAACGATAACCCTTGCTTATCAAGTCGATTAATATGTTTTGTTTTCGATATTCTTCGATTTCCCAGCCCTCTTATCATGACGTCACGATCGGCAATAGCACGTAACATAACAATTTAACGAATTTAATATTTTATTAAATTGAAAAGTGAATGCGAATATGTTTACGCGAATCAATAACCTTTATTCTATTTCTTGCGTCCTTTGTCGTTTATTTTAGTAGTTTTTCTTTTAAGTTTGCTTAATGTTTTCACTGATAAATAGAAATATTCAACTATTGGTGTGACGTCACATGATGTATTTACGTAATATTTTACGTTCTATGGACCTGTCATAAGTGACTTGCTATTTGAAACTATAGCTGGGTTAATTAAGAGAAATAAATTTATAACAGAGACAAGTTGATCGTATTCTTCCCACGAGCTACCACCCAGTACCGGGTAGCGCCGTGCAGCCACCGACCCTATTGTAGGAAGTGATTAGGAAGTAAGACTCACCCCGAGTGAGCCCGTAGTTAGGCAGTTTTAGTATTAACAATCTCATATCAAGTTGGTGTAGAGAGGCACCAACAAACCCATGACCTCGCGACTGTAAAGCTGGTGTCACTACCACTAGACCACCACGGCACGGCTTTTGATAGTAAACCGGTGCGTAATATAGATGTTCTGTTAGCAGCCTGGTGTCGGGCGGCGAGTCGGAGGAGGAGGACGACGGGCACATGCACCGGCTGCGGCCCTCGCGGCTGGCGCGCGCCGACTCCGCCTCCTCCGGTGAAGAGGACGAGGAGGACGAGGGCTTCCACCTCCTCACCGCCGAGAACCTCTTCTCCACGCTGTTGCACAGGGTACTCTCCCATATCCTCCTCCATCTTCCTGATAAACAAGACGTTGGTTTACAAACCAAACAAAATACGATTGATCTTTGCTCAAAGCAAAAATGTAGTAGTGTAATAAAGGGCAGGGAATTTCAGGGGTATATACAATGTCCTAGTGACAATCAAAAAAAAATTTTAGTTTTTCGTCACGACATGATTTGGAGTCGCATTTTTGGCCTCTTTTATATAATTACTATAAAAACTCAAAAAACTAAGAGTGGGATGTTCGATTCTTCCGGTTTTACGGCTCATATATTTTATCATTATAGTTTTGACAAAAGTCGCAGAACAAAAGTTATTAGTTTTGATGTACAGAATAAGCCCCTAAAAGGATGCTAATTGATTAGGAATAACCCTGTATACAGTGTTCCAGCATTGTCGGTATGTTGTTGCGTCATGCGACACCTGTGTCTAGTGATTCCTAATTTATTACAGGGTTATTCCTAATCAATTAGCATCCTTTTAGGGGCTTATTCTGTACATCAAAACTAACAAATTTTGTTCTGCAACTTTTGTCAAAACTATAAGACGGACACAGGCTGTGTTTCTAGACAATGAACTTATTAAAGGATATCATTGCTCTTATATTTCATTGAGATCAACTTCTACGATGAGACCAACCCTGAAATAGAGAAGATAAAAACTGCTGTCTTATACATTTTGTTAAAAGTCTAATTTTGACGTAAACTTTTTGACAGCTGTTCCAAAGAACAGCAAAATCTTTCCATCGAAATATTGAAACAAAATATGTGTCTGAAAATGGAGCCGTCAATTGAATATAAAGGTAGAGAAGATATTCGCGTGTCGCTTGCAGGTCCGAGCGCTGACCAACCGGCTGAACGGCGAGGAAGGGCCCGGCTTCCCACAACATCCGCACTCGCTCTTCAACAATCTCCAGTCGCCATTCTTCAATAGGTGAGTGACACTCCCTGCGCTACTGTTTGGCTTTCTCATCACTTTAATTACAGCAATCTGAAGCCAGCTCTATGATCATGATGTAACAGTTTTTTTCACTGACTTACGGCTCCTAATAAATAGTAGACCATTTACGTCGTTTATGATATACCTATTTTTACTGTCGACTCCATCAGTAACTAGCTATAGAATGAGTGCATGCGTCAAAGTTAGCCACGAAAAATAAAACAGCTAATTTGGACTAATAGAATGACAATTAAAACTACTTAGTTCCATTTTTAAATCGATTTGAATGAATTTTAGAAATTCGTTTTGAATGAGACTATGAATCTTTGTATGCTCCCAAAAAGCCTTCAAATATCGAGCCTGTAAAAAACTCAATTTTTTATTTGATGTATTTTTGACCCAGTTTTAGTAAGTTTCCAAGTCGTTCAAAATGACGTAAAAGGTCTATTCTATAATGGTACATCTAAAATAAAATAATTGAGCTCTTAATATTCTATTTTTTTCATTTGTCATTTATATTGACGGGAACCAATCGGTTTTATAATCATGTCTAATTTTGATATAACAGTTTGTTGATTACAAATTCATAACTTGGGACCAAAAATACATGGTGTCATCTTTTTTTGACGACTTGGCACGGAGTTAAGTTTTGGAGTAACTACATTAATAAAATGCAAGTGGAGTCCCTCCGCGCGGAAGAAGTAAAACTTCGACGCAACAGTGCTTTCATACCCTCTCCATGGTAGCGTTAAACGTTTAACGCAACCTTGTTGGAAGTCGCATTAGAAGTTTCACTTCAAATATAAATTTAACGCAATACCAGCCACTGAAGACAGCGATGAAATGTATTTTAGTCCCAATTGCCAATAAAGCAAATTCGAAATATTCATTATAATATTCACAAGTCAAATTCTTAACAGTTTTGCGCCATTCAAGCTTATGGTTTTCTTTTATATTCATGAACTAATAATAACTTGATTTTATGCATGCAGCCCACACTTACCGAGGCGGCATCTCTTGTAAGTATTTCAACTTTTTTTCTCATTTAGTGAGCTATAATGCCGGCTGCACACTCGACCAAAAATCCTTGGTAACGCGTTGACATTTTGTGAAAAGAGTACCAACTTTCCACTTAAATCCACAGCTATCATACATGTGGAGCCGCGGAAATCTCTTTCTTTTGATTCTACGGCGGATGCATAGAAACTTCTTTTTCCTCCAAAATCCACTCATCGATCCATGAAAACGTATCTCTTTCTACCTTTCTCTTGCAAGGTAGAAGTTTGTTGTCTCGGCGAGAGTGTGCACCCGGCAAGATAGAATTATCTACACTATCATTATAACAGCTTTAACTCGTCAACCTCAATCCTGATAAGAAATCAGCATTACCTGGCTAAACAGTTTTTACACTTGCACCTAACATGTCAGATGGTTACGCTATAAAATGAGTCGGCCATCTTTATGTTTGGTCGGAATTACTGACTGCATATTGGTGGCTATAATTATAAGCCTAGATACGCCAAATTGCTGCCTAGCGAAGACTATTCTTATATGTTACAACTTAACATTAGTGTGTTTGAGGATTGATTGAGGTTATGACGTATCAATATTGTCGTTACATGCAGCACTCATAGATACATGGAAAATAAAAGAAGTGTTTCAGAAACGTAAGTTATCAACGTATTTTTGTCAAGTGTATACAATCTTCTATAAGTATAGTTGGGATAGTCATATTTTTTTTCATTTAAACATATTTTTTCAGTTTCATCACATTTTTATTTTAAAATTAGTCAGAAAGTGCATTTGTCTATCAAACAAAGAAAATGTTGATTTCATGAAATTGAACATCCTAGTGAAACAGCTCATTCTGAGGCGCTCACTCCGCGCACACTTGCACATCAATACGAGGTTTATTCTTATTTATCAAATCAGCATTTAATCGTAAATTAACCGATGTTATCCTATATTAGTAAATGAATATGCATATGTATAGGCCGAATCAAACAAGTTGGCGGCTGTGCCAAGCTGCGGATAATCTAATCTATTCGATCGTTTGATTCGACCTATAACGGGAAATAATGAGATGACGCCGGAATAAACTTCACAAGTCTGCAAAGATTTCCGATTTGATCAGCGTGCTTGGTGACTTTACTACAATTAGTATTGCCGTGCTCCCCACAGGCGCGAAGGGTGGGGCTCGCGCGACCTGCACGCCGACTTCGACTCGATGTTCAACAAGTCCCGCCAGTCCATGCCGCGAGGTAAGTCCGCAGGCTTGCGCACTCGCTTCACGCTCGGGGAAAACGTTGCCAGTACCACGCGGCCGCCATCGCCACGCACGACACACACTTAGATGTTGTATGCACACGTTCTATAGACACCCACACGAGTTACAACTCATTGTACAATATGTCGCAAGGTGGAAAATCGATACGTAGTGTGCTATAGGCCGACCGCTTCGCGCGTATCGCCTGCGCGGTAAAAAGCAGAGCTCTGTCCCGAGTACCCCTGTCACCCGGTAACATCTCCCCCCGCTCCCTTCTACCGCGCAGGCGATACGCGTTAAGCGTTCGGCCTATAGCAGTCTATGTCACAGTCCTTTATTTATATTATTTTAAAGATGCCTAGGTTATACTATCAGTGTATGTGACAGTCCTTTGTGTAAATTTATTTATCATAAAATGTGAATTAAAAATATTGCTGCATTGCACACTTTCCATAAATCCACACGAGATTCAACTCATAGTACAATATGTCGCAAGTTGGAAAATCGATACTTAGGTTTTGATCAATTTAATTGATTAAATCTCAAATATAGGTACAGCAATGTACACTTATTAAAATAATTTTTTACAAAATAAGGTCAAATAAATTACATAAACTGTTACAATTTAAAACCTAATAAATAATGTTTTATCTTAAAATGTGAATTGGTCTGTTTAGATTCGTTTATAATTTTTTCTCATTATTTTGTGTGTAATGTAACAAAATAAAATATGTATTTTGTTGGACTCTATGTTGTAGACGTAAACTTATAAATGATTATTGCGAGCTGTTTTACTAAGCTGATATAAATAAATGTACCTACCAACAATCTACTTACCAACACGTAGTTACAAAGAGATAGATCCAAAATTCTAAATTTCTTTAATGCGACACCGCAGTATTTGGCTTCTGATCTTGGCATTTGAATGTAGCATGAAAAACATAGAACGCAGATGAAATTAACCCTCCTTATTCACAACGTACAACGACGCTGAGGCTAATAAGTGCTTTGTCATTTCGCTTACGAGGTGTGTCGTATGCGAAAATGAGAGAGTAAATTGTAGCTAAGGCATATTTGGACGTTCTGGATTTGGCCAATACACTTCAGTAGAGTTCCGACGTAGCTAAAAGACATCAGCTATCTAATAAAGCTATCTCTGCGAATTCAGCTGATTTGACCATTTCAATGCTTTGGCAAACAACGAAATAATTTGGGTTAAGGTTTAATTACACTACTACTAAGAGTATGAGTGATGTACGACGACTATGAGCAACAGTGCTTTTTACATTTTATTTATGCTTTTTATTAACAGTTGTAGAATTGTAATTTATGAAGAAAATTATAGCAGTTAAAGGATCGGCTTAGTGCGTATAATAACAAACCTAGCCGTAAATTAAAAACAAAACTATTTGACTATTTGTACCCGAATAAAATATTCCACAACTGAGTGAATTTAAAAACCTTCATCGATGACAGAAATTGGTACGACATTCACGTGCATGTACCCGTTGATGTATAGTTTGTCGATCGTTTGCCAGAGTCATTCATTTGGATCATTTGGAGCACGGAATCGCATCGACAACTGGCTGTTTCATCGGCGATAAAATCCCCGTCACGGCACACGTAGTTAGAACCGCTCAGCACGGGCTAAGAAACTCACAAGAAAGCTAGCTTCGACTAAAACAAATCAATTAACGATCAACACATTCCATAAGACAGAAATGTCCCATTATTACCGACGTTGCCAACATTGCCTCGGATATTAGCGACGTTTTCCACCGTACAGACAGTGTTCACTTAACATGTCCATTTATAATAGACTACAGATCATCATGACCGTAGTCTGTTACATTGTGTGTATTTTGTTAGAATTCATTAACATGTTTTTATTAATAATCTTAACCAGTTTTTTTGCATTTGTAGATTTATATTTGTATTCAATTTGCATTCTTTGTGCAGGTGTTGACTTTCTCCTACCCGCTAACACTAGCAGGAAAATGTTGCGTTGCTCTCAGTTCTCAGTTACTTTTATTATGTAGATTGTATTTGCATGAAGTGTACAAAGGCATTTCGCATATCGTTTGGCAATGCAGTACTACGAGTACATTTTGAAAAGTAAACAACCGAAAATATTTTTTTTTTCAAAATTATTCATTGATTCGAATCGTTCAGTGACGAGTTTCAGACAGTTAATTAATTTGTTTAGAAAGCGATCATGGCATATATGTGTAGCATAGTGGATGTGGTAGCACTCGAACCGACGTAAGCGCTAGAGGGGTCGAGGCACGCAACGCGCGCCAGCTCGGCGGCGCCCGCCCGGCGGGGCGCGGGGCGCGGGCGCGGGTGCGCTCGGCAGCAGTAGTGAGGTTGTGTTGGTGTGGTTGCAGTTGGGTTGCGCGTTACACTGCATGCTCCGACCAAATCTACACTTCACAGCGGCACCAGCGCCAACCACAAACCCGCCACAAACGACACGCAGGAATAGGTACTAAACTATATTATATTATTTTTATTTCATGTGTTATTTTTGTGTTCCGCACGGTGCGCCGCGGCTGTTGCCCGAATAGAGATGCCTCTATTGTGGAATTATTCGATACCGCTGATGCCATTTTAGTAATATTCGCATTATGATAATTTATAGTATCGAAGCAACATTTTAATGCATTCTTTGTGATTTGGTTTGGCGTACTCGAAGCTTTAGTTTGCTCTAATACAGTCGTCGTAGATTCCATTAACTCCTAACCGACCGCATCGACGCGTAGCACTAATCTGTGTCCGCGGCGCCGGCCGCTGTACATACTCCATCCCAGCGAGCGTTCTGCATGATCGAACGTGTGTTTTTCGATTACTTCACAGGTAGTAGTAAGAAATCGAGCAAGCACCGGACCGAGGCCCGCCCGACCGAAGACGGAGAGAAGGAGGAGAACGCGCTCGACCTGTCCGACCTCGACCTCAGCTCCATAGAGTTGACGGAGCGCGAGATGCGCGCGCTGTCGGGGCTCACGCCGGCGCTCTCGCGGCGCCTGCAGCGGCAACTGCTGGCGCACCTGCCGCCCGCCGCCGCGCGCGACCTGCGCCGCACGCTCTCGCTGCACGCGCCCGCCGCGCGCGCCGCCCCGCGCGCCGCGCGCTCCCACTCCGCCTCCAAGAGCCTCGACGAACCACGCGCGCGCGACCCGTCCCCGCCGTCTGCACCCGACGACACGCCCGCGCCCGCACCCGCTACGCGCAGTCCCAGCGTCGCCGATGAACCGAGCGAGGAGCCGGTCGAATGCCTCAGCCCGCAATACTCGACGCTGCCGCGACTCCGGCGCAGGTCGAGCCCGCGCGAGGTGACGCCGCCGACTGCATCCGACGCGGAGTCGGCGTCGTCGTCGCGGCGCGCGTCCGCCGACCGGCCGCTGCTCAGCAAGTACCTGACGCCGGAGCGGCACCTGTCGCTGGACGAGCGCGCGTCGGACGCCGGCTCCATCCTCTCCGAGCCGAGCTACATCGCGGCGTACGGCGGCGGCGCGCCGTCGCTCGCGTTGCGCCGCCACTCGCTACGGCTCGCCGGCGACGCGCCCTCCAAGCGCGTCTCGAGGTTCCTGCGCTCCGACTTCTTCGACTCGCCCGCCGACGATACTATATATGCGAAACACAAGAAGGAAAAGGAACTCGAGACGCAGAAGATACTCCGCGAGATCAGGGAGAAGCGCAGCCGAGCCGCGGAGGCGGCGGCGCGCACTCCGATGGACGCGGAGGAGGGCGCGCGCAAGTGCGTCTCGCCGGTCGGCTCGCTCGGCGGCAAGGAGCGCAGCCGCTCCAACACGCCCTTCTTCCCCAGCCTCGACAACATCAAGGAGACGGCGGCGGACGCGGCCGCGGCGCACCACTCCAAACACCACTCCGGCGATTCGAAGCAGAAGACGCGTTACGATGACGATGTATCGAAAGACTCGAGGCTGATCCGGCCGAAGAGCTTCCCGGTCAAGACGCTCGATTCCATCGACGAGCCGAGCGAGGCCGCAGAGAGCGAGGAGGCCGCCGCGCCCGACGCCGACGGCCGAGACAGGAGGGAATCCAAGCTGATCCGCCCGAAAAGCTACCCGACGAGCAGCCCCTCTCCCGAAAAGGTTTACATCAGTCGCAATGTCAAAAAAGATGAGAGTAAATGTTCCCCTCCGAAAGAAGAAGCCTCTAGCTCTGACATTAAAACGGACGTCGAAGTGAGTTTCAGTATCACTTTGCCCCGAAAGAAATCGGAAGTTTTGCCTAAACCTGACTTAGTAAAGAAGAATGAATCTGAAGATCGAAGCGATGGTAAACAAGATAGCGATAAGAAATCTGCAACCGGAACGTTAACTTTGAAAAAATATCAAATTAGCAATAGCTCTGATAGTGAAAAGACCGAATCGAAAGATCACAAATTTAAAAACGGTAACGCCATCACAAACGGTATAGGTGATGCGACTGAAAAAACAGTTAACGGTGATAATCCTAAAACGAAAATATTGATCAGTGCGTCCAAAAAAGAAGAAGTTAAAAAAGCCAACGAATCAGAATCGAACGAAAAGAAGGGCACGTTAAAGAAAAAGATAATTAGGAAAGTATCCTCAAAGTCAAAGACTGATATCGGAAACGGCCAACAAGCCGGTGATGCTAAACCTGCTCCGGAAAAGAAAAAAGTTACAAAAAAGGTTAAGGAAAAAACTGACGATGAAACTGCAAAATCAACAACGGTCACAAAAAAGAAATCTATGCTGCAGTCCATCGGTCATAAGTTAGAAAAGTTCACGTCCAGTAAGTCCAGTTCCCCCGAAAAGGGAGCCGATAGTTCCGTAACTAGTGAGTCTAAAAAAGATCTCTCCAAATTAAAAAGAACACAGCGAGAGCAATCAGTCCCGGTAAATGTAGAGCCTCCGACTGAATCTAATCTCATCAAAAGAGCTGTCACATTGACCGATGTTGCCGCTCTAGAGGCTCAACCGCCAAACAATAATAAAACTACAGTGTCTAAAGTATTAGGACTTTTCAAGAAATTCGAGCCGAAAGAAAAAACGAAACCGATTATGGAAAAATCACAAAGTATAGACACAGCCGAAATTAGTAACAAAAGTGGTATAGACACCGAATACATCACTGATGGTATTGAGAAAGATAAACCACTACGACCCACGTCGTTGCTTCTCAATGGTTTAGGACGCAAAAACAAATACAGTCGGACGACAAGTGATAGTGTTTCTAATTTAACCACCGAGAACGATGATGTTGTAGTACTTAAAAAAGACAACGATATCACATCAAGAAATAAAAACAGTTTAAAACTAGACTTCTCCAGATTGCCAAGAGTTAAAAAAATAGTTCCTACTAATCCTGTGATAGAACCGCAAATCATGGATACATCTTCAGTCGACGGTGAGACTGAGAAGAAAGATGTGTCTGAGAAAAATGCCATTACATTAGAATCCATTCTCAATAACGATAATACATACAGTCGCAGTCGCTCTAGGAGCCGGTCGACCGTGTCCAATTCCGACTTAAAGTCCGACGTGAGTGCAGAGCCCAATAAATATTCGCACATGAATCCTATATCCCCTTCGGACACCAGCAAGGCTCATCCGCTACGAAACCACGAGCCAACATCGCCTGAAAGGGAGGATATCGTAGACAGAATAAGGCGGAAAAGCTTCTACTCGAGGTTCAACGAAAAGAAACAGAGACGAAAGAGTAGTTTGGTAGGTCCTGGCGCGGCCGAATACGACCCTCTGGCGCGAATACACGCCCCGCCGACAGAACCTAAATTCGACGTTTCTCCTACTTCCCCCGGAGCCTACGACCTTTCTCCCGGGCTGTCTGCCTCTTCCGACCTGTCGCCGTCCACAGAACGTTACAGATCTCTATTGAGTGAGCCTATTAGCACCAGAAATAATCTACGGTATGACAACAGCTATGGACTAGACGATAAAATAGACACTTACCGGTCTCTCGACCGGAACGATTTCAGAAAATATCCGGGTAGCAGAAGTTACTTAGATTATGATCAACCGTTGTCGTACGGCGCACAGAGATACTCACGTACAAAGTCTCTCCTGGACAGTTCCGACGGAACCGAAGAAAACCTCACGCACTCGCTCAGAGACCCGCTCAAATATAATAGAACCATTTCCATGTACTCTCCCGGCAACTACGCCACATACAGGCCAAAGAGAACTCACAACCCCGCCATTATATTGAAAGAAAGCGAAAAGGAACCGAGCCCCGAAAATATCCTTGAGAAAATAAAACAAAGGAAAAACTTTTCGATCAGCGTGACACGGAAACCGGATCTTGTAAAGGACCCGCTGCCAAGGTGTGTATGTTTTGATTCCTATATGTCACGTAAATAATTCTTAATAACTCCCCGAACATAAATATAATTCTGTGCACGCTTCATGCTTTTTGAATTAAATTTTTCAACACTAATGCTTAAAGTTTTAAAAACCTATAGATATAGAAAAGTAAACTACGACACTTGTATATTATAATACATACGATGCATACCATTTTGTAGATAGCTGACAATAACATTAAAAATCATGTATAAAAATTCGTTCGTCATTTTTCTAAATATTTTATTAAATATGCATTACACGAAATGCAAATCAACGTAGATTGAAGTGTAATGAAGCGCTCTCACTGGTCACATCAAAGTAACTAGGATTCGGCTCACCGTACCTCTCGTGTTTCAGAGAATGTTGCAAAAACATGTATGATTTTGTTTTCAGATCCCCTGTCCCATCTAAAGGCGAAAGCGACAGTACAGAATGCTCTGAGAAAGTTGACTGAGAAGAACTACTGATTTATTTTATCGACGGATATCGTTTGATTTTGTGCATTTGTTGACACTTGTGAAATGTTTCGACGCCGCAAACTGATTTATTTAGCTTCACTTGTTATCTCACACGTTTATTGTTTGAGCCGATGTTATAGATATTATGTTTTCATCGAGGCTGTACTTGTTATTCTTGCCAAAACATAAACCTAATCGCCTTTTTTGAATAAGGTTGTTATAATTATGTAGAATCTCAGTAACGGATGCTTATTGTAAGACTGTTTTAGTGGCAAATGTAGGTGAAGCACTTCTATTGAATCTCTGCCGAAATGTATTTTAGTAAAATGGTTGAAAGTAGAATCACGAAGTTATGACATGATATCAAATTAGAATTCGGATTGTCTAAAAGCTAAACAAAGAATAGTGATTAGAGTTACTGAACTTCATCAAAACATACACTAAGAAATTGATTTCACTTTAACAAAATAGTCAAATCATCTGTAGTTTAAAAGCAATTAATTGCTGGGTTTTAAGTATTTAAAAGTATTTTATTGTCAGCTTCTCAAGCTGTTGATTTTTGTTGTTAAAAGTGCATACGAAGTAATGTTTTGCAGAGTGGTTTTAATTATGTAAATTATTCTTATGTGCCTTTACAAAACAAATGACTGGATTTGATATAGTCCTCTTATTGAAAAATAAAATGACACAATTTAGCGTGTGTTTGCACAAATACGTTTTACTCAATATTAATTTTAACATTTCATAGTTGTTATCGATTTAAATTTTTGTATGGTGACCCTAAGTCAATCTTAAGTTTAAATGTTTATCATAATCGAATAGTATTGAACGCTAAGTCACGTAACTGCAATCGAATAGAATGGTGCTTAGAAGATTTCTTTAGGTATAACTATTTATAGATCAGACATTATGAACTCACACATGTGTACATTTATATTATAACAATATGGTGCGTTTTCCGTTTTGTAAAACAAATCTATTCCGACGACTTCGTATACTACCTACGAAATTGCAATGCAATTTTGTTGTTATGGACTCGCGCAAAATGCGCCTAGTATCAATTTAATTGCAATACGGAGCAATAATTTTATACAAAAATCATTTTCATCATCGTCGTCCCTATTTATTTTTATTAGAGTTGAGATTATTTATTTGTGTGTGATAACTTGTAATATTTCTCATGTTTTTCATAGTTTACTGGCATTATGGACGATGAAGCTGTGATGTTCCGATTAATATTAAAGTTTCTATCACACACGTTTTGTATTGAATGTGAATAAATTATATAGTTGGAATTGTCTGCTTTTTATTATAGTTCCTTGACATTCCCTCGTTTCAGCCCACAGTTTCAGCCAGACTCTGAACTGTTCAGAAAGGACGATTTCCTACGCGCTATTGTGTCCACGGTATCGTTTTTAGGGTTCCGTACCCAAAAGGAAAAACGGGACCCTATTACTAAGACTTCGATGTCCGTCTGTCACTGGGCTGTATCTCATGAACCATGATAGCTAGGCAGCTGAAATTTTCACAGATGATGTATTTCTGTTGCCGCTATAACAACAAATACTAAAAAGAGAATTAAATAAATATTTAAGGGGGGCTTCCATACAACAAACCTGAATTTTTAGACGTTTTTCGCTCTATATTAATAATAGTAACAGGTAGATGCTTGAAATTTTCACAGAATACTTAGTTTTATATTCACTTCAATAATAAAAGTAAATATTTAAGGGGGGCTCCCATACAGTACGGAACCCTCCGTGCGCAAGTCCGACTCGTACTTGGCCGATTATTTGAACTTCGAACGTCTAGGAACGTTTACTTAACTTTGACAGATTGTATAAAAACACTATATATTGTCAATGGAAGTTGCGAATGCTCCAATCTCCATAAAAGTTCCGTATACAACCAAGCCGTGCGAAGTTGAAAAATCATGCCCCAGTGCGCGCGCTGTACGCACGAGTAAAGAATCTCGCGTCTGTTGTGTTGTGTCCAGTGTGCGTGTCGAGAATCTCGCGTTTTATGCGCGATATATGAATCGCGCGTTTGCATCTAGATAGATGTATTGAAGCTCAGATATTCGACAAACGCGCGTAATCCGCCCTCCCTATACACGGTCAAACTTTCTTTGAATAAACTAAGTCAAAATATACTAGAAAGAAGTATAATTATTTTTCGCCAAAAATGGCATAACCGACTTCAATCGTGTACAGAATTCGAATAGTTCGCACGGATCAATGTGTCATCGACGTAGTGCACATTATTGTTGATCTCATTGTTGATCCAAAACGGCTCAGATTTCGATAAAAGTTAAATGGCATCACCTCTGAAGTATTAAACAAACAATAATCATCAAAATCGGATTATGATTGGCGGAGTGATCGCGTAACATAGGTACTTACAAAAAAAACATGATTGGAGAACCTCCATTTTTGAAGTCTGTTAAAAAGACAACAATTTAAAGAAACTGAACGAAGCCAATCTACCGATATATGTCGAATCAACCTTCTTGGTGGCTGTAAAGTTAGCTACAAGCTGCGAAAACCCCAGCCCTGACGGAAGTTTACATAACGGCAGCGAGAGGATTGGGTTTTGAGCAGCTTGTAGCTAACTTCACAGACGCCAAGAAATTTTATTCAGCCTATACTTTATAGATGTCTATGAAAACAAAGGACAATTAGCCTTAAATATTTGGGATTCACATTCAGACACGCGGTAACCGCAATTGCAATTCTTTCGGTTTGAGACTTGTTTACGACAACGATTACGAAAATATTTATATAAGATCCGCGCACGGTTTCCACAGCAGTGCAATTCCCGTCATGTCTGAACAAGGGCTTAGTGCCGCATAACTTAAAATAATACAAAACAAATAAGTTCAAAAATGCATTTATTGATACTGCTGGTAAAATCATCATAATTTCATTGTATACTTTCTACATATTAAGCCTAAGAGTTATTCTTTGAGCAGGGTCTTTAGATCACTGAAGCGCGGCGCGTCCTCCGCGGCAAGCTGGTCGAGGATGTCTTTGACGCTGTTGTCGGGGAACCTATCGACCCAGGAAGCGATCATGCCCTCTGCGCTCGCCGGGTAACGCTTCAGTTCTACGTCGTCTCCTGAAACAGAAATTGGGAACATTATACTAGTAGTTCTCCGAACAATAAATAGATCTCGCATCTGTCTTCATAAGTCAATTCAATAAAGATATCTCGATCGCTCTTAGCGATTTATTTGTTCATACTCGCAAATCTTGTTAGAATTTAGATGCTAATGCCAAATCGTCAAAATCGATTGATAAATAGCGCCACAGCAAATTTCACCCGTTTTTGAAGAAAAAAATCCATAAATATACAGGGTTATCAGTTTGCCCTGGACTAAGCCGCAAGGGCGATTCCACAATGGGGATGACACCGAAGTCTGAATCCTTTCGGCTTTGTACACTAGTGCTGGATAACCCTGTATGAAACCTGTGTACCAAGATTCGTTGACAAATGCGACATGTAGAGAGAAGTAGGAGAGAACCAACATCCGGACAAATGAAAGAGAATTTTGCTAATCTCGAAGTATAGACGCTCCGCTCGCTCGGTTAATAACTTTGAATTTAATAATAACGGATTTAATAATGTTTAATTTATTTGTTATAGGAAAACATCCTTCGTTTTTTTAACAAAAATGTATTGAATAGGAGAATATATGTATACAGGGTTATTTCTAATCAATTAGCATCCTTTTAGGGGCTTATTCTGTACAAACTAACAACTATTGTTCTGCTACTTTTGTCAAAACTAAGTTGTACTAACAGCTGTTCCATACATTTTGTCGAGGGTGAACGACATTTTTCTATGGAACAACAACTTTTTTTTGAGAATTAATAAAAGTCGTAGATCAAAAGGTGTTAGACTTGATGAACAGAATAAGCCCCTGAAAGGATACTAATTGATTAGAAATAACCCTGTATATACCAGGTTGCCTAGCGAAATGAGGCCGCCAAAATTTTTGATTTGTAAAAGTTTGATTGTTTGTTGACAAAACATTTAATTCACTTGTTTTTACATAAATTACAAGTAGTGGCACGTAAGTCTAGCGCTGAGGGTACTGTGGAGGGTATGACTGCGCATGTTGACCGCCATACTAAACTCATGCGCAGCCACCCCCTCCACACTTCGCTCAGCGCTAGACTTATATGCCGCGGACTGTACGAAGACTATTAGAATATAGGTGGCCTAGCAAATTGTGGTAATCTCCTAACATTTGATTTCCACATTTGGTTATAAAGTAGGGAAGGTAAGCTACCTTTGAGCGCGGTGTTGGGTTGCACGAAGATGTTGCGCGGCTGTTTGTGCAGCATGACGATGTCTCGCCAGCGCGCCCACGGCGCGTCCAGCCGGCTGTACTTGTCGAACAGGCGCTCGCCCGCCGCCGCGTCGCCGCGAGCCTTGATGCTTTGCAACGTTACCAGGAAGTTGCCTGTGGAGCAATCCAACAAATATAACTACGTATTTTATATTTTTGAAGTGAAACTACTAATGAGACTTCCAACAAGGTTGCGGTAAACGTTTAACGCTACCTTGGAGGCAGTATGAAAGCACTGTTGTGTCGAAGTTTCACTTCTTCCGCGCGGAGGGACTCCACGTTGGTTTTATTTAATTTAATTACGGCTTGAAGAATCTATGCTAATTTTAAGTAACTTAGTAATATTTTATGCTTGATTTGTAACTACGATTCATTAGTACACTTATTAAGGATCATTTTAGTGAAAAAATCACCGTAAAATCGTGAAATTTGTGGTCACGGTACCTAAAAATATGATTAACAAGGTATCGATTTTAATATTTTTTTTTAAATTTTGGCTGATAAGATTCAAATAACCGATGGGGATTTTTTTTATATTTTTGTTTCCTCTCACCCAGTACCGGCTTGACGTTGAGTTTAGGGACACCCTGTATACATATTTTTCTGTCAGAGCCCTTAGTCCAGGTTTTGCGTAGTTTAATTCTTCCTCGTTTCCGCCAGAGGCGCTGTACAAAAATGTATAGAGCCATACGGAAACAGCTGTAGTTTCAATTTACGTGTAAACCTGGACTAACCCCTCAGTATGTAGCTGGGATAAAATCCACGCTTTATTCATACGCTGATGCAATACAAATAGAGAACATCTCCTAATTTCCACAAAAATCCCCAATAAGACCAGTTGAAAGGATATTTAATCTACCGCGATCCTACGATTTTAAAGGTGCGCCTGCGGTTACGCAAAAGTAATCTACTCTTGGAAATTGCATACATTACAAACATAATCTGCTCCCAATCAGTCTCATTGGAGATCTATATGGGAGCGCCATGTCCAGCAGGGGGACATCCTAAAATTTTGATAATGACAAATAAAATAAAATATATAAAAATCGGCCAAGTGCGAGTTGGGTTCTCGCACGAAGGGTTCCGTACCGTATTTTTTTTTGGAGCCCTTTAGCTCCATTTTAAGCATCTACTTGTTGCCAATATTAATATCGAGCAAAAAACGCAAAAAAAAAAAGAGGTTTGTTGTATGGGATCCCCCTTTAAATATTTTATTCTGTTTTTAGTATTTGTTGAGCGGCAATAGAAATACACCATCTGTGAAAATTTTAGCTTTCTAGCTATCACGGTTCATGAGATACCGGAGAGCCCGGTGACAGACGGATGGACAGCGGAGTCTTAGTTATAGGGTCCCGTTTTTACCCTCTATGTAAGGAACCCCAAAAAATTATAATAATTTGTATAACAAGGGTAATCGTGATTTAGGAAAATAGCATTTTACTAAAGTCGTGACCATACCGATAATCTTCTTGCCGTCGGTGGCGAGTCTATCCTTCTGCAGCGTGAGCAGCAAGTCCTTGCCGGGCTCCACCTCGGTCACAGTCAGCAGGCCCTCGCCCTCCAGCTCCAGCAGCCGCATCAGCACGAAACGAGCTCGAGCGTGCGCCTAAAACGATTTAACATACGTGTATAAGCCGGATCATACAACTGTTATAACGACGACCCAAGTGGGCCGCTGCAGGACAAAGCTAGCCAAGTGGGGATTTTCGGATGCTGACAGGGTATACTAAGCGCCACACAAGTCGGCGGATGGGAAGCTATGCGCAAAAGCCGAAATATAGGTATGCGCGGGAGCCAGAGAGACAAGACGCTGGGGCACACCCGCCCGCCAACCTCATGCCTCCCGCGCACTCTCTACGTCCGTGCTCACCACTTCGCCACGCGGCATCGGCATTGTGCACACATGCGCAATAATTAGCGAATCACGGCGAAGTGTCATCTGCAGCTAACTTCTCATCCGTCGCCTTGTGTGGCGCTTAGTATAGTGTGACAGCGGAGCCCCTGAGCTGAATATGGATCACCTGATTACGTGCCCCCAAAGTGTGCCTAAGCCCTCGTACGATAGAAGATCTATACCAGGCTACACTCTGCGTGGTGGCAGTAGACAAATATTGCTAAAAAATAATTTAACCATTTAGAACCACGATAAAAAAGAATTATACAACTTGACGGCTATGATGTTAGCTACAAACTGCAAATAACCCAATCCTCGTGCAGCTGGTAAATAATCTTCAGTCAGGATTGGTCTATCCGGAGCCTGTAGCTAACATCACAGCCGCCGAGTTGTATGATTCGTGTTGCTGTGCACCAAGTTTCGTCAAGGTTCGTTAAAAAATAAATATCGCTAAACTCGAAACAGACGCTTCTCACTCGCTTGATCCGCCCCTTTTTATTTCAGGACAAGTGGACAGACGCCTCACCACCACCCCTACACTGTCGATTTTCCTTGGATACTTACGAAGAGGTTTGACTCAACATTCCTGATTCGTACCGCCAGGGAATGGAACAGTCTTCCAGCTTTCCTTTTTCCTAAAGGTTTCATCTAAAGCTTTTCAAGCTCAGAGTGAATAGGTATCTTCTAAGTCTGCGTTCTTCATTTCGACCTCATTTTATTAAAATAAAAAATGTTTCTAACCTGTAGCCAAGTTTTCGTCGAAGGCTGGTACATTTCCGTAGCTTTGGCGGCTCCGTTCCACAGCAGGCTCAGCCAGTTCACGTAGGTCACGTCTTCCGCCTCTTTGCCTTCATACCCGAATATCCTGAACACATAAATTAGCATACATTTCTCGAATGGAGCCAACGTACCGTAAGCGCAGCGTAGGACGTCCACCGACTAGGTGGACCGACGATATAATTAAAACAGCAGGGACACGCTGGATGCGAGCAGACTGCAATCGGTTTTATTGGAAATCCATAGGGGAGGCCCATGTCCAGATTGTCCAGCAGTAGACCTCTTACAGTTTATGAATGGTAAAATAGCCAATGTTGTTGAAAATGTTTAGTACATACATCTCATGTCTATACAGGAAATACATAACAGGCCTACATAAAGGGCCCCAGTGAGCTAAAAGAAGCTAGGTATGTTCATAGATTAATTACTAATCAATCTATGGTATATTGAAACCAAGCCAAAGAGTCGTGTAGACACTTATGAAAGTTATGATACTTATTCTCTCTAGCCTCTTTTTATTAGCCCCGGTATATAGGCCGGGTTCATGAACTATACTCGGAATTTTAATAAAATTCGATTCCAGATTTGACAATTTCAGTGTTGCAACGTTATGACAAGTACTAAATAGTGACGTTGCGAAATTATTCGATATGGAAATGGAATATTTCCAGATCGATTCTTCTCGTTTATAATTTTACTCTAGTAAACTAAGTATATCAGGAAATTAAATATTTCTGAACCGATAATTTAGTTTTGACGATTAATTAACGATCTGAGACTTTTCTTTTATAATTGTAGTGTGAAATAAATAAAATAAATGATTGTTTATCGATTTTTGTGTTCATCACTACACTATTATATGTGGTATCATTATTTCACAAAATGACAGTAGCTAATGTCATATCTGGAATCGAATTAAAATTCCGAGTATAATATTACAGTCAGGATCAGAAACATATTTTACAATTATACTTAATTTATCTCAAAAGATCTTGCAAAGTGGTACCAGACTGTGTACATTAGCTTAAAAAAATCCATTAAAATATGGTAAATAAATGCGCAGAGTAAAACAAACGCATTGAATGCTTAATTCGAATGGAATTTCATATTTTCTAATTTTATTATTGTTAAAGACTGCCTCACGCCGCAATATTTAACAAGCAATGTCAAAAGATATTAAGATCTGAAAATATGAAATTCCTTTAAATGAAGACTCAAACTCAGACTAAATGAAGACTGTTATGAAAGAAAATAATAGGCATATCAATTTCCAAAAGAAATAAAGCTAAGAATTGAATACTGTACAAGGTAATGGCCTAAGCTCGATATATTTTTGCATTATCTCATATACTAACCATTCTTTAGTATACATCTCTCTAGGCATAAATAAACTAAGACCCGAGTTCACCAACGCTTCTTTAAGTTAAACGTCTGATTACTGTATTTCAACAGCGGTCAACTCGGGTCATATACCTGAGTTCACCAACCGATGTTAAATTTATTAACCGTTGGTTAAATCTTAAACAGCTTGCTAACGAAATGTTGCTTTTCGCCAACCACTAACTGTTGTTTTAATACAGAGTAATCACTCGTTTAACTTAAACAAGCGTTGCTGAACTCGGGGCTAAGGATAACGTTTTAACGCCATGCCAAAAATGTAGCTGTATAGTAAGATCACTTACTTCAATATTTCTGGTACTAATGAAAGGTACAAGCCGACAGCTTCCGCGCGGCACTCCTCGAACGCCGAGCCGAGCGTGGTGAACTTGCTGTCGTACGTCTCGCCTTCCGTGTACCACGACTCGATCGCTTTGCCTGAAAATAATTATAGCAACGGTCAAAATCTCTTTTGTTATTGAAAAAAAAAACATTTTCATAAAAAAATTATCTAAACTAGCTGGCCCGTGAAACATTGTTTTGCCACTAAAGAATTTGACACACTGGATGCGTTCTACGGTCTGCGGTCAGGTCAAACTGAACGCAGCCCGCATCATGTGTGAGCAATGTTGTCGGTCGGTATCTATATATTTTGTATAGATATGCAATCTGCCCGTGCGATCCCGCGATAGGAACGTAAGGACGGACGTTAGGCGGGCAGGTTTCATTGCCCGGACAACCGATCTATTGCCCCGACCGACAACGTTGTTCATACTTAAGACGGGCTGCGTTCAGTTTGACCTGACCGCAGACCGCATCCATTGTGTCAAATCCCTAATATCAGTAGTATAGTAGTAGTTATCACTTAGGCGTATAAAAATAGCCTACCAAATGTACACAAAAATGTCATAAAAATCAATCAAGCACAAAAGTCATGCTAATTCAGAGGAGTTTGTTTACAAAAAACTGTGACAGATTTTTTTATTTAGAAGAATATATAACATGAAGTTAATCTGCCTGTAATGTTAGAATAGGAAAACTCAAAGCAGTATCGAATAGGTGTACACAGCATATAGGACAGAACTAAACTACGCTGATCGAGCCATGTGAAGCTCATGATACATAGATAAAAAGACAAGGTGTTCTAGTATACTAGACCAGTGAACTTACGAAATCACAAAAATACGATTTATAACTCACCAGTGAGAGGATCTTTGACTTTTTCTTTATCGAAATTGAATGTTCCGTCGGCGTTTTGCCGCAAGAGTTTGCCGCTTCCGTGGCCGAGCAACTCGTGTAGACCCACTTGCACCTAATAATAAAATTATATAAATTACACAGGTCTACAAAAAAATGTTTTTGTTGCCCTGGAAATCTGCGGATTTATGTTTTCAAGGCCACAGTTTCTTTATATATACATGAAATATCAGGATAGATGGGACCATCACATGAGGGCATTAAAAAAATTAAATGAAGATAACAATAAATAGAGCCAATCTTTCAAAACCATCCATAGTATTGTGAATGGTAGGCATAGAGCTACTTGAAACCACTTTTACATCCAGGGCAACAAAACCACCGTAGACCAGTGTTATAGACAGTAGAGTACGGTTTCAACTTAATGGAGGCTCGGAATATAAGGCGAGTCTGCAAGATCTGTAGAGGCCTACAGTTTAGATAGGAAAATATTTCGGTATCGTTTCAACATTGCTCGAAAAATATAATACAAACAAAAATCAATTTGGAAAATAGTTTTCTAATTAAGCATTAAATGCCGATTTTTCTGCTTATTTTAAAGCATGGTACTACAAAGTCTGGGCCTACGGTGAATTACCTCCTTACTGTGTCATAGGGGGTAAAGAGTGGGGTTCTGCGCAGCGAGTAGCATACTTCACAGCTGCCATAAAGTTTGACGCGATTTCTACTAAACTTTTCTAAGAAATGTACAAGAAATAAATAAATAAATATTTGGGGACATCTTACACACGGTCTCTGACCCCAAACTAAGCAAAGCTTGTGATATTGCTGCCAGAGACTGATATACTACATATACTTATTTTTAAATACATACTTATATAGATAGTAACTAAATAACACCTAGACACAGAGCAAACACTTACGTTCATCGCATAAATATTTGTCCCGGGTGGGGATCGAACCCACGCCCATGCCCAAGTTAGGGTCACTAACCACTGAGCCACCGAGGCAGCAGAAAGAAACTGATTTAATCTGCACTTACTTCAAAAGCGGCTACCCTGTATTTTTCCAGCAGCTTCTTATCATTATCAGACAGGAATGGAATGACGGACTCCTTGTACGCGGCCGGGATCACGTTGCCGAGAGACACGTTTTTGAAACCTTCGTTTTGGCGGATTTCATCATCTGGAAACACGAAATAACTTATGAATATGGCTGACTACTTAAGTGGTATATAAATGGTATACGGCATATTAAATCTTTCTCGTCCAATTCCACATGTGAATTGGGAAAAGATTACTGATTACACATTTGTAGTAACTTAGAAATCAGAGTAGATCGAATTAACAGATTTTATCGAAATATACTTGTTAAATCTAAATTCACTTTTCGTTAGTAAGATTTTTAGAGCTAACAAATTTTAATATGATGCATCGTGCAGCTACAAAAAAACGATGTGTTTGTTTACTATAGAAACCCAGCTGATTAGCAAATTGAAGTGGCAGTAAGCAGAGCACATGGTTCGAAGAACGGATGGCCGATGTGGCCGTAAATTTCTCGAATGGAGACCACGGACCAGCAAGCGCAGCGTAAGACGTCCACTGACTAGGTGGACTGACGTCACTGACGATATAATAAAGACCGCAGGAATGCGCTGGATGCAGGCCTTATTGGAAATCCATGGGGGAGACCTATGTCCAGCAGTGGACGTCCTGCGACTGATGGATAGATGTCCATAGAAACCCATACTAAAGTCTCAGGATCTTTTCTAGTGCGGGTCTCGTCACACATAGTACCGTAAAGTGGCTTACAGTTAGGAATGTTAATGCCGGCCGGTATCCCGCTGCCCGAAAACGTCAGCACATCCAGGCTGGTGAAGTCAGGTCGCAGGAACGAGTCCTTCTCTAAATCCTCTCCCCATGGCAGCAGTTTGATGAACCTATAAAAGTGGGGGGATATAGCACAGAATAAGTAGTAGTAGTACAGACTGAATCAAACGTCCTGGCGGTTAGAAAGTTACCTACAAGCTGCGCAAACCCCAATCCTGACTGAAACTCACATAACAACTGCGCGAGGATTGAGTTTTGCGCAGCTTGTGTAAGATATAATCCGACCGCTTAACTCAGTCCTCGCCTGCGCGGGTACAGGGGTGCGGGGGTAGACGACAAAGGGGGACTGAGACAGGTGCGGGACGGAGCAGATCTGCTTCGCGTACCCCTTCACCCACCCGGTAACATCTCCCGCTCCCTTCTTCCGCGCAGGCGTTACGCGAGGCCTATAGTTACAAGCTGCGGATAACCCAATCTTGACTAAAGCTCATTTATTAGCCGCGCAAGGACTGGGTTTTTCGCAGTTTGTAGCTAATATCACAGCCGCCAAGTTGTTTGATTTGGCCTGTACAAACTTTATCGGAACTGCGGTTATTTGCAGAGAGAGAGAGAGAGAGATGAAAATGGAGTGGAAATGGGACGCTTATATCGCGAAAGAAAAAATACTTATTCCATACATTGTTGTAGCCGCCGCCCTTAAAAGTTGAATAACTGGAATTTTCGGTTGGTCGTAGATCTAATGGCTTGTTGTACTCACCTCTCGGCGCCGTCGACGAGGTTGCCGAATTTCTTGGACATCTCCTTGTTGACCATCGCCACGAACCCCTCGAACTCGCCGCGCTGCCCGCTCGGGTCGCGGTACGTCTCTATGAAGCCTTGGTACCTGCAAAATATTCATTTCAGATTGTTTTGGGTCATAACATTCTTGAAAAGCAAGTTTATGTCACAAGCACAATACTGTTTTTAAAAATGTAAGTAAAGTAAGAAGTAAGTTTGTGCATAGCTTAATGCGAAAACCGACTTCAAAAAAGGAGGTCTTCAATATGTTTTTAAAGTTCCGTACCCAAAGGGTAAAAACGGGACCCTATTACTAAGACTCCGATGTCCGTCTGTCTCGCTGTCTGTCACTAGGCTGTATCTCATGAACGTGATTGCTGGACAGCTGAAATTTTCACAGATGATGCATTTCTGTTGCCCGTTGGAATTTTTTGCTCGCTATTAATAACGGCAAGAGGAATGGGGCTAAGGAAGCACCAACAAAGTACGAAACACTTCGCGCGCGAGACCGACTCGCACTTGGTCGATTTTATGTATGTTACGCGATTATTCCATCTTTTTTATGAATCATCAAAATTGTGATTCATTTTTGTTTGGTAGATCATACTTCAGAGGTGGTTCCATTTTTTTTTTACAAAATCGGTTTTAGAAATTCGGCATCGATTCGAGTGAACCATTCGAATTTTGTACAAAGATTCCTTTATGGATTTTTTTGGGAATAAAAGTAATAGCTTTTACATACAGTTACGACGTAACCTGTAATACCTACTCGTACTTACGTTTCAATAATGGGTCCCTTATCTCTGATCCAATATCTGCTGCCTTCCTTATGCTCTTCTAGATCACCCTCATTAAAACTCTTAATATAATGTTTAATCATATTCTTTTCATTGTCATTCGCAGCGTATTCTTGCGCTTTACTGAGGTTATCAACCACCAGTTTTAAAAGAGGAGAATAATCTCCTCGTGTGACTTGGAAGTAGGCATTTTTATAACTTTCTTTTTCCATTGTTACTACGCGAGGTTGGTTCTTGTGAGGTCCTTTTTCCACACTAGCTAAATGGATTGTGTATAATGGTTCTGGGAAAAATAACAATGTATTATTATTTTTCATTATAATGACATTAAAAATAAAAATAAATATTGGGGGACATCTTACACACGGTCTCTGACCCCAAACTAAACATAGCTTGTGATATGGCTGCCAGAGACTGATAAACTACATATTCATATTTTTTAAATACATACATACTTATATAGATAATACCTAAATAACACCCAGACACAGGAGCAAACCCCTATGTTCATCACATAAATGCTTGCCCTAGGTAGGGATCGAACCCACGCCTCTGTGATCCAGAAGTCAGGTTCTCTAACCACTGAGCCACCGAGGCAGTCAAATATTTTCAGTCAAATGTCATTATAAGTAATATTTTTTTAGCTTCATGCAGCACAAACATGTTATTTACAATATCAGTTAATCCTAAATTTTCCATACGGAAGTCTACTGTACACAACAAAATATTAAGTGATATAAGATTTTTTTTCACTAGCAAAACCCTGGACACATAGTAGCTTGTAGGCAGTTTTAACTTAAATAGCTGAATAACACGGAAACAACAAATACAAGCTAATTTGGTCAATTTACTAGTTATAAGTTGCACGAGAAAATTCATATTTCATTAATTTATGGTCCCATAGCCCGAAATAAATGAACTTTATTTAAATACTTACTACCATCCTCTTCAATACTTTTGAATGTCCTACAAATGTATGCTTCAATACGTTTAGACTTCATCCAATCGTTTACCAAATTAGAATCTTCCTCGGTGCAGTTGCTAGAAAAATATGTTGTGATGCCCTGAAAGAAACAGCTGGTAAGTAAAGATGGAGCTGAGTAGCTCAATCACATTTAAACTTACATTTCAATTGGACAGGACATTAAGGAAGTTTCCCACTTTCCAGTTTTAATTTTAATAAATCACACTAAGTATGCAATAAATTATGGTGTTTTTATTTTTCATATTATCTTTAAATAATCGGCCAAGGACGAGTAGGACTCGCGCACGAAGGGTTCCGTACTGTATGGGAGCCCCCCTTAAATATTTATTTTATTTTGTTTTTAGTATTTGTTGTTATAGCGGCAACAGAAATACATCATCTGTGAAAATTTCAGCTGCCTAGCTATCATGGTTCATGAGATACAGCCCGGTGACAGACAGACAGACAGACGGACATCGAAGTCTTAGTAATAGGGTCCCGTTTTTCCCTTTGGGTACGGAACCCTAAAAATGACGGAGTTATGAATTTTTAAACACGACACGATATCTTAGAACAAAACCTTACCATTATTATGATTAAGAATATATTTTGCCTTTGCAAGTTGTGCATTTTTGAGAACTGATTATTAGAAAATGTATATCTCATCAAAAACATAAATGTGAAATTGGAGCCAAAGTGTTGCCACCAAAAGAATTGAGATCTAACACGGGGGCCAAATGTTCTGTAGAAAATCCTAAAGTTTAAGCTACAAGATCATACCTACAACATTCTAAAGGGATTTACTTATGTAATTCAAGCTCGTGATTTGACTGCATCTTTTGGCAGAATGCCTTACTGTTTTGAAAACAAATTAAAACTTCACATAGTTTGTTACTCACTTGTATTGACATACTCTAACCAAAGACTTACCTTATCAGCCAATCCAAGACTAGTTAATCTTGGTGCAAGATTATATATAACATCCTGAGTGTCTTGCCACAATTTAGTCAAATGTGTGGGATCATCTTTAAAAGCTTTTGATGCAGATATGATATTCCCTAATGCATTGCTTGATAGGTTTGGAATGAACTTTGTATCACCAAACCCTTTGTAGTTTCCGCTATTGGCAAAGATACCTCCCGAGTACACTAGAAATGCCTGAAAACCACAACATTGATAAAAAAGTAGAATATTTGGCAATTATGTGAATGGTCAAAGATAGTGACTGTAATAGGATGTGGTAAACTAGTTTATCAGAAAATCAAAGGTACTAATGAGGTTTGCAACTTGACAATAATAATGTTAAAAAGATAAAGTCAAGAAAACCTCAGCAGTAAAGGTAAGGGTAGGGGTAGGTAGGGGGGTTAACATGAAATTGAGCAAAAATGTATTATTTTTATTGTCGATTAGTTTGAACCAAATGAAATGTAGAACTAAGAGATGCTTCTGAACAAATATAAAAAAGTGTAGGATAGCCATTGACAAGGACTGATGTACTAATCAGAACCATATCACTGGACGCAAGCTGCTTCTAGCTGGTCTTATTAGATATCCATAGTGGAGGCCTGTATCCAGCAGTGGACATCCTATGGCTGATAATGATGATGATGAAGGCAAAAAGTGAGTAAGGCCTATGTCCAACAAGATGAAATTAAAAATTTTAATATCCCAACACAATAAGTTCCCATTGCAGCTAAAAAAGATCTGATAAGTTAATGGTTGAACTGATTTTGATGAAACATAGCTAAGAACACTCCCGACTATTTCACACACCTTTTTGCATTGGTTAAAAATAAAAGATGAAAGGTGTTGTGACGTGAGTTAACATTACAATACTACAAAAGGCATGTGAAGAATATATTCAGAGATAGTTTACCTGGAATTCATCTTCTGTGACTCCAGCAGCAAGTGCAGACTTCTTGAGATCTTCCAATGGCTCCCCTGTGAAGACTCGATGTAGGAGAGAGAAAATTTTAGGAGACTCTGGACTGGTTTGCATGAGAACAATGAGGCCTCCATTCCAGGCAGCCTGGAAATACAATTATTGTTATTAGAAGTTTTATTTGCCATGGGTGATAAGGCCGCCATTTAATAATCTTATTTTTTATCACATAAATATTTATATGGTATTAAAACTACTTTCAGTGGTTGTAAATAAAGAGTTCTGTTTGTTTTAATTAGGGTATAATAAATAAAGTTTTGTCTATGGACCTAACTAGGTGACCCAATGAACTTCGAGTCGTGAACTCAGAACCATTAATATGTAGTTATGAGAAAATTAACATTATCTTGGTCTGTGCAGTGTAAATGTATAATAGGTACCTAGTATTTCTAAAGAAATTATGCCTCACAAATTTTTTTTGTTGACCTGCATATTTATGCACATTTCTATGTTTTCAAGTCCATACTTTACAAATAAATTTATTCATGAATGTACTGAGTTGGCTCTAGTTTTTATGATTTTAGCTTATTTTATATTTATTTTGTAAGTTACACTTCCTTATCAGTTTCATTCAGTCATCTGGATTGATTTCTTGAATATCTGGGGCAATTATAGTGAGGTACAGGGAGAATGCTTCCATCAGGGTCTAAGTGATGGAAGAAAGGTATCAGAGCCAATGGTAGCCGTTACATGATGGCATGGTCTTGAATAAAGAGATTTTACCCTAAGAAAATACAGGAAAGAATCTACCAAAAGGCATTTTTCTGTAATCTAAAAGAAACTTTTATGATTTTTTATACAGGTTAATTAAATATTAAATAAAAAAATATACATTTAGGAATATACCTTTGTTGTGTACTTGTTTGTTTCATTCATACTGAATAAGGAAAATGAAGATTTATAAAAAAACAGAGCCAATCTTTCAAAACCATCCATAGTATAGCGAATTGAAAAGGGTTTGGAGGCCAAAAATAAAATACTTAATTGTCACTTTAAAATATTGTCCATTTAATTAGACATATATTATTAGCAGGATAGGTGCGAGTGTTCACTAGAACGTCTAAACGAATAGTAGTTTGAGAGATGTAAGGCAAGTATTTAAAAGCTATGCCCAAGCTAAACACTAGAACAAAGGGGTTATTATTATAACTCCAGTCTAAACATGACCGAAAGAGAAAACTATAAAGAAGTTTACATGTTGGAGTGAGATAGATTAATTGTTGCATATCAGCATAATCCAACACGCCCCCTCAAAAATTAATCTATTTACATCTAACTCTCAATTTCTTCCCTTATCTAAATAATCAGATATTATTTACAATTCAAAACTAACACAACACACCTTCCTACTCTGTCTGGGGATACATATTTACATTGGTCCAACATTCGTTGCGCAGGATTGGGGAAAACCCAGAAAAACCCAATCAAACCAATTGATCTTAATTGATTGTTCAAGTAAAATAAAAAAATCTTATAAGAAAATATTTTACACAAATCTATACAATTCTTTATTTATTTACAAGTGGAGACCCAGGTCTTTCCTCAGCTCGGAAAAACGTACAGTCGGCAAAGATTTCGTCAAGATATCAGCCAATTGTTTATCTGTGGAAATATAAATAATTTTAATAACATTATTCTCTACCTGTTCCCTGGAAAAATGATATTTTATATCAATGTGTTTCGATCTTTTGTGACTTGTGGGATTGTTCGCAATGCTTATACATCCCATGTTGTCTTCATAAATAGGGATCGCATTAGGAATTTCGATTTTGATACTGTTTACTAATGACTTTAACCACAAGGACTCTTTTACACATTCAAACAAAGCCATATATTCAGCTTCTGTAGAAGAAACCGCCGTCGCTATTTGACGCTTTGTTTGCCAGCATATAGTGCATTCTTCAAACAATTTAAATAAATAACCTGTTGTACTCTTTCTTTCTAATAAGTCACCACCCCAATCTGAGTCAACATATCCACTCAAGATTTGAACATTTGAGTCATTCATTGTACGAGTATACGTCAACTTCAAATCAATAGTCCCTTTCAGGTAACGTAGCACCCTTTTTAAATATGCCCATAACAAATGATTGTTTTTGTTAGCAAATCTACTTAGGATGTTTACAGCATAGCTCAGATCTGGTCGAGTACAGACCATAATGTATATTAAACACCCGATAAGATTCCTACAAGGGGCCTTTGTATTTTCGTTATTACTTAATCCTTCATAATCAACTTTTGTTTCGATGGGCGTCATAGCTGGTTTACAATTACTCATGTTGAACTTTTCAAGTACGGTATTTATGTACATTTTCTGGTCCAATGTAATTTTGTTGTTAGACCGTTCAACTTTTATTCCTAGAAAACATTTAATATTTTCTAAATCTACCATTTTGAACCTTTTCATCAAATAATTTTTGAAATTGTTCATGGTATTTAAATCAGCTGTTGAAATCAACACATCATCAACATAAAGTACAACGTAGATATTTTTCGAAATATCACCATTATCTTGAATATAAATGCATCGATCAGCTGATGAGTACTGAAAACCTTTTTCAATTAAAGCATGTTCGAAAGTTTGAAACCAACTTCGTGCGGATTGTTTCAATCCATACAATGCTTTATTCAATTTGCAAACTAAATTATTGTCGTTTGGTATTCCTTCAGGAATTTTCATATAAATTTCCTCTTCCAATTTTCCGTTCAAAAAAGCTGTTTTAACGTCCATATGGTGAATAAGCAAATTGAATTGATTTGCAAAAGCCAATATAAATCTGAAACTAGATATTCTTGCCACTGGAGCAAACGTTTCATTATAATCAATTAAATACTCTTGATTGAAACCGCGAGCAACTAAACGCGCTTTATACTTTACAGGTTTTCCGAACTCATCATTTTTAACTGAAAACACCCATTTAGAGTCGATGATATTTCTACCTATTGGTTTTTCCACAAGTTCCCAAGTATCATTTTCAATTAAAGAATTGATTTCCTCTTTAATGGCATTTTCCCATAAAAGTTTTTCATTACTCGATTTGATTTCGTGAAATGATTTTGGTATTACACATAATAGTGATTTTGCATATAGTAGATAGTTCATAGAAATATCATCGTTTTCATTGTAAGATACAGACGGTAAATATTTAATCCTTTCACTCCTCCGAAGTTCAGAACATTGCTCATTTTGAAGACTATCTAATTGTTTTTCAAATGAATCGTTCGTTTGCTTATCTGTTTCACATTTTACAGATTTATTAGGTTGTAATCCTAATTTAACGGGCATTACGCCATCAGAATTTTCAACAGAAATTCTTTCAGGCTTCAAGGGTCTACTATGTAAGAAATTAATTTCATCCACAATTACGTCCCTTGCTTTTAAAAACTTTTCATCTACCACATCCCACACCTTGTACCCATTCGGTTCGTAACCAACCAAGATACCTTTTACAGATTTATCATCAAACTTGGATTTTCTAGTTTTATTATGAACATAGACAGTTGAACCGAAAACTTTTAAATATTTAAGTTGTGGTTTTTTATTATGCCACATTTCAAACGGTGTGTTAGCGTCATGCGCTCTCAGTGCTTTAGTGGGGCTTATATTTATTAAATAAGTAGCTGTTAATACTGCCTCACCCCAGAACGTTTTGTTTAATTTCGCACCAGATATCATTGCGCGACTACGTTCTGTAATCGTACGTATCATACGTTCTGCCATACCATTTAAAGCAGGTGTATAAGGCACTGTTAAGTGGTAGCTAATACCCTTTTGCAAACAGAACTCTTTCATTTCATTTGACAGATATTCACCACCATTATCACAATACAAATTAACGATCTTCAAATTAAAATGAGCTTCACACTTGTTGGCAAAATCTCGAAAGGCAGCAAAAACGTCTGATTTATGGGCTATTAAGTAAGTTGCACAGTAGTGAGTGTATTCGTCAATAAAAATAACAAAGTAGTTTTTGCCGTCAAGTGTCGTAGGAGTGATAGGGCCACAAACATCTGTGTGCACGTTAAATAGAGGACGTTTTATAATTTTCGACTTCGATTTATTAAATGGTAAACGTGCCTGTTTTCCATTTATGCAAGCTTCACAAAGATTATCGGTCGGTTTAATATGTTTTATAAGCTCTATATCAGAAAACATATTATTACTATTAATTATATTAAAATTTTTCTTGCAAATATGGCCTAACCTTTGGTGCCATAATTCATAATCATTATTATTAACGCCTCTGTTTAATGTGCTATCAACATTCAAAGCAAGAGTTTCAAGTTTGAAAGTTACGCCAATTAAATTATGGAACAACTCACCCTTTATTACCGCCTTACCATTTTTATCGTATACCTGGACACCGCCAGATTTACCAAATATTATGGTCATGCCAGCTTGTTGCATCCTTTTAACTGAAAGTAAATTATACGGTACGTCTGGACAGAATAGAACATCCTGTAGCGTCCCTTTTACGCCCATATCGCTGATCACTTGAAAATTGCCTTTCTTTGTTGCTCTTACGAAGGTACCGTTCTTAGCAACAGAAATATTTATGGGTTCCTGTAATTCTTGAAAATTGTATCCAGTTTTGATAAAATCTCCTTTGCAGTCATGGAGTCTTCGGCTAATCCAAGCATAGAATCGGCTAAGTATTCGATGATTGTATTCTTCGCAACTTTCTGTTTCTTTTGCCATTCATTGTCAGGATTCGGTGGAGTTTCAAAATCAATCACGTCAACTACGCCGAGTTCATTTAATAAATTACGCATTCGTAATTTCCATATGCTATATTTGTCACCATCAAATGGCTTAATGTTTCTCTTCAATCGCGAATTATCCATTTTTATTAAATCACTCAAAGTCAGTGATAAATGCAATAATTCAAACAAAAGTGTCTGCGAGCACTTATTTCAATAAAGTTTATTTTATGTATTTTCACTTTTTTACACAACACTTTTAATATCTTTTTATAAAATACGTTACTGGGCAACCATAACCAAAAGGGTTTGGAGGCCAAAAATAAAATACTTAATTGTCACTTTAAAATATTGTCCATTTAATTAGACATATATTATTAGCAGGATAGGTGCGAGTGTTCACTAGAACGTCTAAACGAATAGTAGTTTGAGAGATGTAAGGCAAGTATTTAAAAGCTATGCCCAAGCTAAACACTAGAACAAAGGGGTTATTATTATAACTCCAGTCTAAACATGACCGAAAGAGAAAACTATAAAGAAGTTTACATGTTGGAGTGAGATAGATTAATTGTTGCATATCAGCATAATCCAACAAATTGTTGGCATAGCCACTTGAGACCACTCTTACATCCAGAGCCCTTAGTCCAGGTTTTGCATAGTTTACTTAAATTTTCTTCATGTCCACCAGGGGTGCTGTACAAAAATGTATAGAGCCATACGGAAACAGCTGTAGTTTCAATTTACGTGTAAACCTGGACTAACCCCTCTAACAAAAACACTGTTGATTGACCAGTAATATTGTACTCACCTGGCTCAGATAATGGGCATACAGCTTCTCCTGCTTGGTCAAGTTGTTAAAAGCAGTGGTACTATCTAGTTCCACGAACCTCTGATTGTTTGGCAACAAGAAGTTGGACTTGTCTACAGCCATGGCTGAAAGGTTAGTAAAATAAGTACACATTGAAAAACTAATAGAAAACCAGCTACAGAACATATTTACTGACCCTTAACAAATTTTGATGGATGTGCACTTTTCGATGTTCCAGACAAGTGTCTACAGCAGTATTTAGTAATAAATGAATCAGCAACAATGGGGCGCCGGCATTTTATAGCAGTGGCAGTCAACGTTCGTAACATTGGTTTGAAACTATAAATACCGAAACAAAGAGAAGTACGTAAAGTTTATTAAATGTATACTTACTAGTACTACTGTAAACTTTTGTGAATTTTATTAATTTCTTCAAAATCACAAAGAAATGAAATAGCAGAATTTACTTATACGTTTTTTTTTAAATTAAATTTTTTTTTTTAAATAATTTATTCATGACCATGGATACAGAGTCCTTCAGTCGAAGTCTTAAATAATAAAAAATTTACAAACATAGAAGAGAAATAAAAAATTAAACTTAACTAAATCTTTTCAACAGTATTTAAAATATACTTATAAATAGGTTTGTAAAAAACTTCACTTTTTAGTAAATCCTCAATACGGCGGGGAACACTAATTGAGTTACGAGCTGCTATGTCACTAATGTCACTGGCTAAAATTAATCGTTGTAAATGGAATTGGGGACATTGAAAAATTATATGGTTTATATCAGCATGCGGTCGGGAACAATACGTACAGTTATCTTCTGGGACTATATTAATTTTGTGTAAATGAGCTGGAACCAAGCAATGTCCAAATCTCAGGCGATTTATAACTGTTATAAACTTTCTGCCACAATATTCAAATTTGTTGTACCAAGGAGTAGTAGGTAAGTCTTTCTGTATTTCTGCATACCACCTTCCCTTATATTCTGTTGTAACGTGCCAATATTCTTTCCAAATTCTGAGTAAATCCTTATTAATTGCACAATAGTAATCTGTGAAAGGTACTTTTAATATATCTGTGTGATCTAGATCATGCTCTTGTCGAGTAGCCAAATCTACTGTTTCATTGCCATGGATGCCACAATGTGAAGGAACCCATACCAATTCTACATGTTTTGATTTACTAATCATTTCTATAAGTTCTCTAATACTATATATAATATAATTTAACTTATATGAGAAATTACTGTTGTTTAAAACAGACAGAACACTTTTAGAATCACTTACTATTAGTATATTTACATTTTTTACAGAGTTATTTACAAATGTTAAAGCGGTTAAAATTGCATACGCTTCTGCAGTAAACACACTGCAATTATTATCTAACTTTATACAGTGGGTTTTATTCATTTGTGGATCATAATATGCGGCTTTAACCCCTTCATCACTTTTAGAACCATCTGTATATAAAATATAAAAGTCTGGTTTATTCTCTATAAATTCTAGAAAATCAAATTTGTTATTTATTACATCTAAATGACAATCTATACTTAAGCAATTAATCAAGGCATTATATGGACATTTATATGTTGGCCAGATATCATGAGAACAAATGTTTTTACTGATATTTTTTGAAAATGACATTATTGTTGTGATTTCAGGCAAAACTCCCGAAACAAGAGATGTGGCTGATAAGCTAGATGTTTGAACTGATTGTGATATCTGTGGATGACATAAAACATTATTCAGCACTATAACATTATTGGAAGTCAACTCTTTCAAACAGAATCTATCAGCCAAAAGTAAACGTCTCAGGATTAATGGAGGTATACAGTTTTCAATTTCCATAGAATTAATAGGAGTGGAACGCATAGCTCCGCTAATAATTCTTAAAGCCATATTTTGTATTACATCGAGTTTTCGTAATAAGGTGCTACTTGCATTCATATAAGCTAAACTACTATAATCAAAATGACTTCTTACTATACTTTTATACAGCATGATCAAGGTTTTAGGATCAGAGCCCCAAAAAGTACCAGCTAAACATCTTAAAACATTAATACTTTTCATTGCATTGCTGCAGATATACTTAATATGCTCTTCAAATTTTAACTTGTTATCTATTATTACTCCTAAAAATTTATGTTGATTACTTACAGGAATGATTTCATTATTGTATTTAATTTTAACAAAAGATTGTGCAAAAGGATCTTTACTAAAAACAATAACAGAACTTTTATCAGAACTAATATCTAATTTTAATACATTGTTGTAATAATGGTGTAGCTGCAGCAGTGCAGAATTCAAGTGATTTACAGCCATATTTAAATTTTGACTTTCAGAGTATAAAAGTAAGTCATCGGCAAATTGTAAAATTTTAACATGTGATGTGTTAACATACTTTAAAATTTGAGATGTATATAGAATATACAAGAGAGAAGATAAGATAGCTCCTTGCATAGTTCCTTTACTGACGGATTTTGGTCCATGTAGCTTATTATTAAATTTAACATACAAGGTTCTGTTATTCAGAAAATTAAATATCCATTTCAATAATTTTGTTGGCAGACCTAACTCATTCAAAACTAGAAGAAGGCTCTTAATGTTGACATTATCGAAAGCACCTTTTACATCAAGAAAGACGCAGATTACATTAGAGTGGCTGAGCTTTGCTTTTTTTAATGTTGAGATTAATGATACAAAACTTTCAGAGCAACTTTTACCCTTTCTGAATCCAAATTGTGTGTTAGGTATTTTAGAGTTGGTTTCAACAAAATAATCTAAACGTAATTTTAACATGTTTTCAAAAAGTTTACCCAGACAGGATGACAAAGATATGGGTCTGTACGATGACGGATTATTTGCAGGCTTATTAGGTTTTAAAATTGGTATTACACATTGAGTCTTCCAAGATTCAGGAATAACTGATGCATTCCAAAGTCTGTTATAAATTGCCAATAAAATGTTCAGAGCATTTGAATGTAAATTTTTAATAAGTTTATATGGAATGTTATCCATACCTGGTGTAGTATCTCTACGACTATCTAAAGAAATGCGAAGCTCATTCAGTGTATAAGGCTCATTTAAGAAGGAAACGCTATTGTCAGACCTGTCTAAAATATTTAAAGTGGTAAAATCGGTTGATGTTGAATCTGCTAATTTTTCTAGAAAACTTGGTACCCATTCGTCATTTAGAGTTTTGTTACTACAATTACTGTTAATCCTTTTAAATTTTTTAACATAATTCCATATTCTAGTAACTGGTGTCATTCTGTTGAAAGAAGTACACAATTCATGCCATGATTTTCCCCGTTCCTCAATTAATATCTTTTTCTTTTTAGCATCAAGACGCTTGTAATTAATAAAATTGGAAATTGTTGGAGAGTGATGATATGTCTTAAGAGCTTCTTTCGACTTTTGAACTGCATCCTCACATAGTGTGTTCCACCATGGAGCTGGTTTTCTCAGAATTTTTGGAGTGTGATTAGATTTCTGCTTAGGAATACATTCATCTCTGATTTGATACAAGATATTTATAAAACTATTGTATAATTCATCTAGATCTGTATTTTCCAAATCTAATTGCGAAAAGCAGGTTTCAGATAAAGTTTTAAATTTAGACCAGTCTGATTTGTTGTACAAATATTTTTCTTCTACAGGACGAACATCATACACCGATGGCTTCACATTTACATCCAGTAGAGTCGGAAAATGATAACTACCCATTGCATCATCATGGACTTGCCATTCACAGAGAGGAGCTAACGAGCAACTAACTAAGGCTAAATCAATTGCTGAAGAATTCTTGTTTGGATATTTAATTGTAGTATGATTACCATCATTTAAAACACACAAGTCAAACTCATCTATGAGATTGTACAAAGAATTACCTCTACTATTATTTTTTAGACAACCAAATAAAATGTGATGGGCATTGAAATCTCCCATTATGAGACATGGCTTAGGACTTTCAGTGAATACTTTTTTTAATTTATTAGTATTAAATTTAGTAAATTCGCTGTTTGGGGGACAATAAATACACAACACATGTAATTTACCTAATGATGTATCAAGTGCAATGCAAATGTTCTGAATTGATTCGTAATATGAGGTATGAACAACTTCATATTTAAAATTTTGTTTAATTAATATAGCTACCCCATTATGTTCGTTTACAGACAGTTTGTGAATCAAATTATAGGATGGAAAATTTGGAATTTTACTGTTTTTCTTAAGCCACGTTTCATTTAGTAAACATATATCTACATTTTGTTCAGTTAAAAACTTTAACAATAGCGTTTTTTTACTATGTAAACTTTGAATATTGAATTGTGCTATACGAATATATGTGTCCATATAATTAAATTAAATTAAATTTGACAACAAAATTTCTTTAATTCTTTTATTTGTAATGGGTTCATTCTTGCTATTTGCAAGGGCAACAATGGACTTCACAAGGGCATTTATAATTACATCGTTATCAACAATTTCTTTGGCATTGAGATCTTGGAAGGTTTTTTGTCTCGGCTTTGGTGTTAGAGCTGGGAAGGATGTTCTATCAGAGATTTGTGGCAGACTTACCGCATTGGCATAAGACATTTTTTGTTGTTGTTTAATTTTCTTCTCTTCTATTTTTTTCTGCTTAACAGGGCAGTCTTTCGACACGGCAAGGTGAGGGCCAGAGCAATTGACACACATTATTTCTTCCACATCACATTCCTTGTAGGAATGCCGTCCTGCACAGGATGAACACATCTGCTCTGCTCTGCAGTTCTTAGCTGAGTGGTTGAATCGGAGGCAACGGTAGCATTGCATGAGTGGTGGAAAGTATTTATGAACCTGGTATCTGAATAGCTTGATGTATACATACTGAGGTAATGTGGTGGCTGCAAAAGTGACAGCCACTGTTCCAAGAGGAGTCAAATTTCCGTCTACTTTTCGCATAAAGCGTTTGATTGAGACAACATCAGCATCACAAGTAATATTTTTGTAAATTTCTTCATTAGACATTGTCAGCGGAATATGCCTGATGACTCCTATAACTTCAGTCATGTAAGCAGGAATGAAAGCTTTCAGCTTATATCTGTTCAGGAAGCTATCCATCTTTAAAAAATTGTTAGCTGGAGCTGGCTTTTTGAAAGTGACGCCAACCTTATAGGCATTTATTCGGTGGACACCTACAATGCCTTTAACATTTTCAATGAAAAGATTTGTCAATATTATGGGGTTTTTATTACCAACCTTTTCTTCTTCTGTGGATTCAACGTAAACCACGCAGTCCCCACTGTGATTTTCGGGGAATAGCCTCTTGTAGAGGGGCTTCTGAAATACTTTGTAGCCATCATTGTTCGTTGAGGATTTTGCAAGTTTTCTCTTCTTTCTCTCTGCTGTAATGACGGGGTCCTCCCCGTCACTAGCAACGCTCATGACGTTATTGTTGCGCCGCAACACCCAACACAAATCTCAGAGAATTGCAAAATTAAAATTTATGAATAATTGAATATTAAAAACGCCCGCTTCTTTCGACTTCCCGCCAAAAACTTTTTTTTTTTTTTAAATTAGTGGTACCAGTGTTGCCACTCAATGTGTAGATCGTTTACAGAGTATGATAATATGAAAATGAAATACATCGTATTTCTTTAAAAAAAAAACTCGGCTAAGGTTTTGTACATAAAATATTTATTTATGAATAGATTTTTAAAATATTTTGCGGTGCTGACAGTTTTTTACTACAAGTACAAGACTTGTAGCTTTATAAAATAGGGCCCTTTTTAGCTTAAAAATCTAGCTACTTTAGCTATTTTTCAACATATCGATATCATCTTAGAGTATACATAACTAAAGTAACTAACTTTAGTTATGTATACTCTAAGCTTATAACCTTGTCGTGTCCGTCCATCCTCATAATACTAAGCCTTATAACTTCCATATTTCATGACCAAAACAAACAAAATGCATGGAATTATTTATTATATTAGTGTAAATATAGGACTCAATTAAAAAAAAAAAGAAAAAAAAAAGACGTGTGGTGTGGCACTTGGGGACTGCCGCGGTAAAGCTATTGCATTACCTCTAATCGCACACAACGCCGTGTCGAAGACTGCCGAACTGAAACGACGTTAGACGATGCACGGCCTTCAAGCCACAACTCCTTGCCCGTCGGAGTGGGGAGCGTGAGGTTTTTTCGTTACGGAATTTCTGGATTCGGTCCCCGCGCTCAAGGCCCGCGATAGAAGCTATGCAATAGCTTAAAAATAAAGGTCTCAGCAATTAACATTACTTTCATGTAGCACCTGTTCTCGAACTTTCACCGCTAAAATTGGTTACCTACTTCAGTCATGTGAGGACCCATCAAGTAACCTAAGAAGATTCGCAGTCGCCGTGGCCGAAAACGGCCTGGAAAAAATCATCATCATCATCATCACTTCTAAATTTCAAATCTCTGTATTTGAAGGGTTGCTCCCATATAATTATGTGAAGTGGAGATGAATAAATTATTTCATCCTTATGTGGGGCATCGTTGAATAGGCTTTATAAAATGAATGTTAGGCTTGTCAAACAATTTGTGAGATAACTTTGACAGTTTGTATGAAGAATCGTTAGGATGTATATAGAACTTTGCGGATAGGTACTCCATATAAGTTCCAAATATGTTTTAGCCTTTCGAAAATCAAAATAAGAGCTCTTGAACCCTAAAAATAAATCAGTAATCAAAATCTGCTCAAAATTGGTGGAGTACTAATCACGTTAAACATACAAAAAAAAAAAAACACAAAGGTAGGTACAGGTAAATCGAGAACCTCCTTTCTTGAAGACTTCATGTTAGTTTAGTATTCAATAATTTAGTTATTTAATTACTTTAAAATGAAAAAATACCATCACTTTCATTATTTGATCAACCATGTCATACTCGACGTGTCGCGAATATATCAGTCTAAAATTCACACGTAATTTCCATAAAGAAATATGTATTGATGGTTGTAAGATCTGTGCCGTTATTCAAATATCGATGATAGTATGAAGCACTAGCCACTAGTTGCGCCATCTTTTTGACGCCATCTTTTCGTGTGCCTACGGATCTGTGGTGTACGTGGTGAATTTAGAGCAGAGTCTGGCATTATCACGTATTAAAATCTGGTCACACTGCTTGCTGGCTAGCAACACCAAAAATGAAATGAAGACTAATGAAGTAAACATCAAACATGGATGGATTTCGATTGTTCTCATCCTTATTTTAGGTCAAATAAATTCGTTTACAATGTGTGTGCTGTGGTAAACTAGGAGCCGTTGTTATTTAGTGAAAATGTCGTCGGAAAGGTAATCGCGATGCTTTAGAAATTTTTCTTACAATGTTGACAAATTGCTTCCGATATCGGTCGTCGAAAGTTGCAAAATCGATACAGTACGCGGAAATCGCTAATGTCACGCCCTGCATTCATAGTGAGATTGTTGGTGTGCGGCAAAAGAGCCGGGACGAGGTTGAGACGTGTATAATGTTTTATTCTAGGGTGGAATGGGTGGAGATAATCGAGCCGAAGACAAAGGAGCATATGTATGCTAACCTCACCACTGGCGAGTGCGTTTGGGACCCTCCCGAGGTAATGTCAGCGCTAGATACACGTCTGTGCCGTAACGGAAGTCTTCAGCTTCCTGGGGGGCAATATATCGGCAACAAAATTTTATTTTTGCCTGTATTATTCAGTGATGAAATAGTATCTTTGCTAAGTACCACCTAACACTTTTTCCACCACATAATAACTGTTATGTATAATCCATTCAGTGCTATGATCAGCTGATTGCTAACATTAATAGTGTGATTAGCATAATAATTTAAATGCTTTTAACTCTCTTAATAATTTATATTTGAATAAAATTTACTCTGTTGGGTGAATTTTATCTGAACTACAAATTGTGTTCATAAATTATATCTTAAAAACCATTTGATTACAATTAATTTTCTACCCAAATATTGTTTAATGATAGGTTCTAATATCATACAGTCATGTTATATTAATTTTCATTCAAAAATCTAGTTTTTGACATGTTCTTACACTTATTGTGATGACTTCATAGTCTTCATAGCTGCTTCTTTCCTATCATCTCAGATTTTGTTTACTAAAATCGTGAAGTTATTCATAGTTATTAATAGAAATGACTATTGCAGGGAGTTAAAGTTAAACGCACTGATTCGTCACAATGGTGGGAGCTGTTTGATATCAACACACATAGATTCTACTATTACAATGCTTCAACACAGGTCAGTGCCTACTATATTGTCTCTTTTTCCATTGTTGTGATAATGAGCTTTAGTACTTAATGTAAATGTTCTTTTTTGCATACATTACATTTGTACACAAATAAGTATAGGCCAAATCAAGCTGTGCAAAACCCAATCAACTCACAGCTTTATGTAAGCTTTAGTCAGGAATGGATATTGAGTAGCTTGTAGCTAACTTCACATCCGCCGACATGCATAATTAACCGGAATCTTAATGCTTAGCAAAAATTTGATTACGGTTCTGATTTTAGAAACTAGTGTGGTTTTTGCACTTTTTAATTACAATACACAGTTGTGAGTAACCTGTGTTATATTTTATTCAAAAAGTTGCTTCACTTCTTTGGCCTTAATTATATTGTTGTGTATGTTCTAAAGCTATTTAAGTTTTTTTACCCACGACGGAACGGAGCAGGAGCAGCAGATGTGTGTGCGTTTGTGCAAAGTAATGTTCTCACCTATCTTCTAAACTAATGATCCGATTTTGATGCGGTTTTCAATAACGGGTTTGTGTTTGATATGTTCATGTTCTTAGACAGGTGTCATGGCTGTAACTCACTAGGGGGCGCCACAATAATAGTTCAAAACAATGTTGCAATATAATCAAAACGAAATGTCCGATTACAATTCTGGTTTCAGCAATGTGTACGTGGCAGCTTAATGCATGTTCCCAAAAAAAAAAAATTACGTCTTTTATTCTTTTTCGATGAGATTTTTACCGTCGTGGGTTTTTTCAAAATTTTTAATTTTCTTGAGAGAAAATCTAATATTTTATCAGTGGATATCCTTATGTCTAAGACTACTTTAGTATCAAAAGTCTATATTTTCAGACAACTGTATGGCACCGGCCCACTGACTGTGACATCATCCCACTCGCCAAACTACAAACTTTGAAACAAAACACAGACCCACAGAAGAGAAGAGAAACATCTACACAGACCAATCAAGCTGCTCCCCAGGTAAACTAGTAAAGTATTCGTAATATGGATTCTAATCACTCCCTGATATAAAACTAGATTTTTGATATTCTTTAAAAAGATTCACAACAGTCAAATAGTGGTTGTAGTTTTCGGAAACTTGTTGGACTCATAGGATTCATAGCCACTATAATAATAAGAATTAAACAAGTACATGTTTAAGATATGAAGAGAGTCATGTTTGTAAGACAGGGAGTTAGAAATACTTACAGACCATAAGGTGTGGAAGTTGCTTCACTGACAAGAGCCTTGCTTTTTGTAGCCATTGTTAAATATTATCTTCAAAATTTGATACATACATAAATGCACACATTTTTAGGACTTTCAGATTAGTCTAGACAATTGTGCTTCAGATGCAACCTAATTATTTTGGAACGAGAAAGAAATATTGCTATAGAAACTAATTTTATACTTATCTTTGCAGGTGCCCCAAACCATAGACCCAGTGAGCAGCAATGGCAACAGCACTGCTGCTACTGCAAGTAAACTGTCTCCGGGAAATACTAAGAATGTACCTCTCACACAAACTAGCCCTGTGCGAACTAGAAGATCCCATTACCATCACAGGTGAGGTTTATCTACTTCATAAAATTATTACTGTACTGTACCAGCCCTTTTAATAGCCCACTGTAGGACGTAGGCCTACCCACGAAAGGTGATTGGGCCATATCCACCACGCTGGCACAGTGCGGTTGGTGGATTCATATATGCCATTGAATATCTTCTATGCACATTATGCAGATTGCCTCACGATGTTTTCCTTTACCGAAAAGCCAAAGGTGTGAAATTCCGTACATAAATTCCAAAGAAACTCATAGGTACGGGACCGGGATTTTAACCCACGACCTCACGAATGACAAGCGAATGTTCCTAACACCAGACCACCACGGCTTAAAGAAACATTTTATAATTTTTTGCCAAAAATGACATAATAACCGACTTCAACCGTGTAAAGAATTCGAATATTTCGCGCGGATCAATGTATCATCGATGCATTAATTTAATTAATGTTAGTTTTTCCACAACGACTCGCCCGATTTCGCTAAAATTTAAATGGGACCACTGAAGAATGATCTACCAAACAAAATCACCAAAATCGGTTCATGATTGGCAGAGTAATCGCGTAAAATAATGTATAAAAAAAAATAAAGTAAAAATGAAAACCTCTTTTTTTAAGTCGGTTAAATAGCTTTAATATTAAAAGAAAGAAAGAATATGTATTGAAATCTAAATTTCTGATATCATTCTTTTACCAGCATATACTCATATGCTGGTAAAAGAATGTAATGTGTATTGTAACTTGTACAATGTAATGTGTATTGAAAGAGACACACTTTAGATAATATCTATTCAAAGATTTCTTTTCATATACATTTTAAGCAATCATTTAGATCGTTTTTGCCTTCAAATAGGATCATATTCACAGCTCCATACCTAGAGCACTTTTGACCTCATGGGAAAATACAGCAATTGTCAATTGAATCTACTCGTAGGATAAAATTTGATACGAGTTAGCCAATTTCAAGCGCCGGACATATAGCGTTGATTTTTTGCATTCGCGATATCCTCATCATCATAATATCAGCCTTAGGACGTCCACTGCTGGACATAGGCTTGCCTTATAGATCTACAATAAAACTGATTACATTTAGCGCGATCTTGCGGTTTTGATGACGTTTATCCACCTTGTGGGTTGATGTCCTACGCGTACGTGACTTCTACTCGAAAACTTTCGGCCTCATCGATCATCAGTCCTCTATGTCATGTACCCTGCACACTGCCATTTCAACTTGCCAATCAGTTGAGCACGATCTCCTGGTTTTAGTATATTTGATGCCAGCTATCGTAAAAGTCGCTCAAACAATTACCGAGGATCAAGTTTACGTCGGAAGAAGTCTAAAAGTTTCGTGAAGTTAGGACTACTGAAGGTCTCAAAGGAATGATAACTTTCCTTTAACTGTGCAGTAGTTATTCTATTAGAAGAGTAGTGTTGTTTGTAGTTGCCTGTAATTTTTCGCCGTACCGAATATTACTCGTAAACCTTATCCTTAGAATATTGTTTGAAACAATTGTTTGCTTTTAAACATTCAACCATCTAATGAACTATAGGTGCTTCCTAAAGAATAGTAAAATAGTTTTGGATTTGATTTTCTCTATAATATTTCATTTCTTTCCTTTTAACAATACACATATCTTATCATATTATAATATTAATGTTTGTAATTTCTTGTCATTATGTTTCAATGGCTGATTTATTTTGTAATGAATGAAAAAGATTCACGAAATAACAAAGAGAGGTACATTACATTTATTCGGCGTAAACATGAGCCAGGTAACGGATGATAAATATAATTAAATATTCAAAATAATTAACTGTAGTGTCATTCACAGTGCAATTTGTAAGTCCATAAAAGGAAATCACGACGCGAGTACAGTTGAAACTGTTCAGCCGCTCTAGCTGAATCAGGGGTCTATTTTTGACTGTCAAAGTTCCGTTCCTAGCCGGATTCATGAACAGAACACATTCACACAAAGCCGTGCGTTGATTGGATATTGCGCAGCTTGCAGCTAACTTCATTTCCGCCAACTTGTGTGACGCGGCCTATACCAGCAAGCGCGTAGAACATGCGGACGTCTACCGTCTACGATGTAATGAAGACAGCTCGAACACGCTGGATGTACTTATGTCTAAAATTTCCCGTTCCGTCCCGTCCGTGAAAAAACCCGTCACGTATGCAGCGGCCTTTAATATTGACAGTCCACATTGGAGTTTGGAGACCTACATATGTCCAGCAGTGGACGTTATACGGTTGATGATAGTGCATTTCTAAAGGCTGCAATCTACAATACTAGTGACCGGACATATTGTATAATTTGAACGTTTTTCCTTGCGCAGTCATGATAGGATATTGTGTCCTAAATTTCGCGGCATTTGTGATAATAATTTCGAACAGTTTCAATCTACGTTCACGATTGACGACGATCATGTTAACAACATACGGTCTTAGATAAGATTTTTTGTATTTTCTTGTATGACTACAACCGGTAAATCTTGCTCGTTGCGTGAAAATGAAAGTGTTTCGTTAATCATCATAGAGTTGTTAACTTTTTTACCTCTGCACAGACCTGTTATTATGTTAACTAGACATGATTTGTTAACGCTATTATTAGACTCTTATAACGTTGAATCGCATCACACGCGTTATAACATTATTTTTTATTACGATTTCCGGGCCTGGAACAAATATGTTAAATGGATTACCCAAATATATGCCCGACCGGGAATCGAACTCCGGACCATCTGCAACGAAAGCAGAGGACTGCGCCAGGAGGGTAGTCAAAAACTTATACAAATTAAAATCCAGTAGATAGATAAACTCTATATTTATTCACATCCATTACATAGTATATAGAGAACACAGATCTTAAACATGTGAAGCAAGGAAAGGCCGCCGCCTTATCACTGAAAGTGATTTATTCCAGGCAACCTTAGGATGGAGAGAGACAGACGTACAGAAAGAAAATACGATGAGGTGTGCTAAATTAGAGGACACTTTAAAAGTTAGTTTTGGTTGGTAATTTGTTTTCTTCATGTAGTAAAATAGCAGCCACCTGATATACGAGTACGAACTATATATGTACCTACATAGTTCAAAATAGAGAAAGGTACTGGTTTTTGGTATTGGAGATTGGAGACCAAAAAAAAACTCTGTTGAGAACTGAGCGATTTAGTTATCTTTGTCTTTATGTGTGTGCCCTATGACGTACAGGATATCCTAGTAGTGTTTGATGTGATTTCTTATTTTATCTATCTCTGTACAGAAACAGCGGAGGGGAGAATCGGCGCGGGCGGATGAGCGAGGATGGCAGTGGGTCGACGCAGCTGTGTCGCCACACCGACTCGGGCCGCTCCTCCGATAGCAGCATCAGCAGCGCGCAGCAGAGGAGGAAACAGGTCATTACTGCCCTAGGGATGTAAACACCAGTTCTGCCAGAGGGAGAACCTGCCTCTGATGAAGGGGCTATAGAAAACGGGCATTGATATCACGCGTCTGTAGTGTAAAAAGGGCCTCTGTGCTCGTGGATGGCTGGAATGGGGGCTCTAACCATCTACTCAAACGCGCCCGGGGAGGACGGCAATGCGGATACTTTGTCATACGTAACTTAAACGTACTAAGGTAACAGTAAAGTGCTGAGAGCTTCGATACGTTTCCCTGGAGATAACAGAGCTCCAATAAAAAAAAATGCAAGTGGAGTCCCTCCGCGCGGAAGAAGTAAAACTTAGACGCAGCAGTGCTTTCATACCCCCTCCATGGCAGCGTTAAACGTTTAACGAAACCTTCAACCAAGTTTCACTTAAAAAAAAGCATAAACGTAGACCACCGAGATGGTGTAATCCTATCTAACCCCAGCTGCACCTCGAAGCAGACGCGTATCTTTAGAGATTTTTATCGTCACTAAAGGAGTGTAAATATACGTTATACGAAAGAGAAACATATGCATTAACCTTTGTACGAAAGAGTTGTGTGAAAGAAGGTTGTGTGTAGCAAAAAATGCTTAAACGCCTGGATTGTATGTAATAGTAGTTTATGCAACTGTCATATAATGAAGGGTATTAAAACACGAGTGTGAGTTTATAATAGTAACGAGTGTTTTAATACCCGTGTTATATGCAGTTGCATACACTACTTTATCTTCACTAACAAAAATAAAAAAAAACATATTGCGAAACATTAAATTCACGCGTACGTGTATTGTCACAGTGAACTTGCCGCCATTAAAATCTAAACAATGAGAGCGCAGCTGCGCGCGCAGGGTCAATCAGGAGCGAGCGCGCGCTGTTCTTTTTTTGTTTCATTGGCACAAGATCTTACCAAAGAGTTTTGTGTATGTAAGTTTAGTAGTTTCGACGAAGTTTTCACGTATAACCCAACTGTTTTCAAAAGCCAGCCTAATATCAAAATTTTATACAACTTGTATGAGGATTTTGACATAAGGCTTGCCAGGTTAATTGGTCGCGTTTTATTGATGTTATAATGAGATTTTACGATATCGATGTGGATAATATAACATCATGTGAAATTGCTTAAATTGAGTGTTTTGTTGTCTGCGCTATAACAGTAGTCATTATAAGTCAAGTATTGGAAACATAAGTAGAATGTTACAACATTAGTGTAGATAAAAGTAATAATAAACTCATTTCATTTGCGTCGCACTTCCTAGAATTTGGCTTTTTACACATATTAGTAACTGTTTGCTTTGGTTATGATCATGTCGCTAGAGAATGATGCCATCTAATCTCAAATAGTGCACTCGGAACAAACGAAGCGTCACCGCGTAGGTCTAAAATAGAACACAATATAAAAGATTTTAGCGCTCGTATTTACGTGCCTAGGCGTAACCTTGGCATAGCTTATCAGAATATTGTGTTTTTGTCTCAGAAACTCGAGCTTTCTATTATATTTTTTTTCGTCCGGAATAACTGCAGTATGCTTGTCCTATGGCTGAACCGACGAAGTTCTATTGAAAAAAAAAGGAAATTGCGCGAAAAATAAAAAAAAATCAATTTAATTTACTTATACAAAATGTTCCTACATGTAAAAATTGCCCTATCTGGTCGCAATCGAAATTACTGTGACAGATGAAGGTGACATGAAGTTCACCGGATCAACACGCGCACACACACACACACACACACACACACACATATATGTGTGTTACTCATATGAGTAACGCTGCAAACCTTGACTCTCAAGAGATCTCGTGTATTGCATTGTTACTCACACACACTCAGAAAGACATTATTACATTGCTCTCCTTTACTATAAACCTAATAACATTTATTTTTAAGGTTCCGTACCCAAAGGGTAAAAACGGGACCCTATTACTAAGACTTCGCTGTCCGTCCGTCTATCCGTCTGTCTGTCTATCACCAGGCTGTATCTCATGAACCGTGATAGCTAGGCAGCTGAAATTTTCACAGATGATGTATTTCTGTTGACGCTATAACAACAAATACTAAAAAGATAATAAAATAAATATTTAAGGGGTGCTCCCATATAACAAACGTATTTTTTTTTGCCATTTTTTGCCCCATATTTATAACGGAAACAGGTAGACGCTTGAAATGGGGCTAAGGGGGTTCCCATAGGGTACGGAACCCTTCGTGCGCGAGTCCAACTTGCACTTGGCCAATTATTTATGTAACTAAATGTTTTTTTGTCAGCTGTCTTTGTAAGTTGGAAGGTACTGGCTCTTATAATACAAGTTATTTACCTAGCATAAGGGCCAGGGAACCAAGAAATCAATTGTTCTTCTTAATTGGACAAATAAACGATTTTGTATTTATATTTGTATTTGTATAACTAGTTATAAATTTGACCGTTAATGTTTGATGTTACAGGAGCTGAACGCAGTGGCTTGCAGCGCGCCGGTTTGTACTCCGCAGCTGAGGAAGAGAAGTAGCGCCGCTCAGGCGCATGACAGCGAAAAGTGGTCGCCGCATTCGGGTAAATAATAAATCCTTAGTATAGGCTGAATCATACAAATTGTCGCATGTGAAGTTAGCTACAAGCAGCGCAATATCCAATCCTGACTGAAGCGCACATAAAGCTGCGTGTTGATTGAGTTTCGCGGAGCTTGTAGCTAACTTCACATCCGCCCACTTGTATGAATCGGCCTGAACTTAGTAATAACTAGTAGACTCGACTCGCTCTTTGACCGATTTGGTTCATACTTGCAAATTTTTAGATACTAACAAATATTATGGAAATCTGCTGATAAATATAAAACCTGTGTACCAAGTTTCGTCGAGATTCGTTGTAAAATGCGACCTGTAGACGATAAATCAAGATCTGAATCTGAATCTGACAGAAGAAAGCAAAATTGCTGAATTAAAACGAAAATCTTCGCTCCGCTTCGGTCAAGTATAAACACCAAAATGTGTTTGTTAGTTAGTTACTCTTTCACGCAGCAACAGAGCAATGGATTGCCTTGATCTTTGGCATGGATATAGTTCAAAAGTCGGAGTGACATAGGCTACTTTTATCCCGGAAAGATAATCAAAATGATTTCTTAAAGTAGCATATTTTCTTATGAATTTTTTAATGTTCTCCACCTCAAAATTTCAATGAGTAATCCGTGAAAACTGTAATATTAGAATTAAGGTGAAAAAATCTAAAAAAGAATATAGGCTGAATCAAACTTATTGTCAGCTGTGAAGTTAGCTACAAGATGCGCAAAACCCAGTCCTGACTGAAGCTCACATTATAATAGTTGCGCGACGATTGGGTGTTGCGCATCTTGTAGCTAATTTTACAGCCGTCAATAAGCTTGATTCGGCCTGAACCTCTGATAGATACTGTATGTACAAAAACAATTGAGGAAATGCACAAATCTAATCCTTTTCGTACAGGTTTAAATCGCAGCGGCAGCTTCATTTCGCCCCGAAAAGACGCTTCAGACGATTCAATGCACGAAAAGTACTTCAAATCTGTTGAGAGCACTCCGTTGACTAGGCGCAAGGTGAGAACTATTAGTTTGAGTTTGTATACTATTACATGTTAGTATCTGCCACAGATGTCTTGGATGCTGACTTTATTCGAAAAGTAACGAAATGTGAGTCTTCATGTCTCCCTTGATATGTGTGTCCCCTACATTTCGAATACGATGTATAAAATTAAAAGTTTCCGTAATGCATGTTAATTTAAAAAAAAATCTCCTTTAAGTTTTGTTTCATTCTTGAATATGAGAATTGTAATGTTGAAATTTCGCGCTCTGACCGAGGGCATACACACCCAGGGCCGGATCTATCATATTGCTTTTTAGGCTTCAGCCCAAGGCCCCGCAGACTCCAGGAGCCCCCAACTAAGTCAAGTCCAATTAAAAAATAGACGATAATGCGACAAAATCTATAATTTTACTAAATTAAACAGATCGTAAGGTTTGCAGCCCTGCGAATCCTGCGATTAATCAAACCCATTCAATTCTTTCAATTCAAGTCTAGATGAGCCCCTAAGTAGTATTAGCCCAGAGCCCTCTTAACTCACGGTCCGGGTTTGCATATACCACATCTCAAAGCCCCCATTGGAATGCACCCTCCAACGCAGAGAGGCTAACCGAAGCTGTAGCCATGTCAGTGGGATGTTGATGTGTGAATGTGTCCAGTTGAAGCAGCAGTCGGGCGGCGGCTCGTCGGCCGAGTCCGCCTCGCCTCAGAGCCCGAGCAGTCCGCTGCAGAAACCGCAACCCACCCCCTTCTTACAGGCAAGTCATTTTTTCAGCTTTTGCTATTTTTTTGAGCGCCTTTTTAATTTTTACTGCATATTATGGAGCCCGTTTTTTGCCAACTATTGATATCGTGAACGCCTGAAAGTGCTAGTCAAGAATAGGAGACTTTGGCGTTCAAAAAATTTAATTTGCTGATTTGTGCCATCGGGTATATCACTGCGCTAAATTCTCTGAAAACAGTGCCTGACTTTGTGTATACAGATTATAGCTTTGTAAACGGCTGTTTTCATTATCATCATTATGAACAAACTTTTACTATGGCACCATCTGAAAATTGCAAAAACAAATCAGTTGTTTTAAAAGTTCATTGACTGACGACTTTTTCGTTATTTCGGGGTTGATCCCATATTAAAAATAGTTCATAATGATGACTTGTTGGAGTACCTACAATCCACAATGACATCGTCTAGAGTAGACTAGACTATTTAGAGAAAAGTGTTGTTGAAAACTGTTGACGTGTGTGTGCAGTGTTTTCATGTATTTGTTCATTATGTACGAGGTGTGGCCAGTTCCACATACTACTTCTTCGTGTAACGGATACATTTTCAATTAGAATTTGAACCTTATTCCGTAGACGAGCGGCACGCGGCCGTCATTAGTATCTTCAATATCGCTGGCGACGGACGCGGGGAGCGGCGCGCGCGTCATGCACAGCTTGGAGCGGCCGCACCAACTGTCGCGGCACGCGCGGGAGCGGTACTCGGATAGGTAAGCATTGAAAAGTAAAAGTGGCACTTCTTACGGCAACACCTAGATGACACCAGCACAGAGGACAGGGTTCGTTAGCGATAGATCATAGGTTCCCAAAGTTTTTTTGTCACGACCCCTGTGACCTACCATGAAATCACTTACGTCCCCCTTTTACAGGAATCCAGGGGGTTTATCATATATTTTTGAAATACAAACAGCGAAGACTATAAATAAATACTAGAATCAAAGCGAAAAAGACATACAAGAACATCATAATCAGTAAATTCTGCTGAGGTGGATGAGCTTGCATATTTTTGCCAAGATTCCCGATCACAGGTTGTACAGCAGATAGTGTGCAACGTAAATCACCAGCAATGTAGACATTGCTCAACAACAGTTGAAAATGGCCTTTCGCATATTAATAAGTACTAAAATACGCTAAAACCATTTTCTTCTGCTATTTTGGGGTATATATTGAAGTACTTTGCCGAAGCGTCTGCGCCCCCTTTACATTTTGCTACGCCCCCCAGTTTGAAAAATAATGCGATAAAGGAAGGAGGATTATGTAGTAAACCCTGCAGTAAACTGAAATGAGCTGATGATGATGACGAGGATGTCTAATATTCTTCCTTAGTTCTACTCTATTTTCCTCTCGGTACATTCGTCGACTCGAATTTTAGTCCTCGATTGCTATCGTTTTGTTTTCTGACTTTCACTCCCATCGGTTGCCTTATATATTCTGATAGCTTTGCTTTCCTCTAGGCATTTGGACAAAGACCGCATAGCAGAATTGGAGCGAATGGACAGGTATCCGGAGAAGCAAGCCGTGTACAGCGTCGACAAACCCTTCCGCCAGACCAGCCTGGATCTGCGGCACAACGCGCCCAACTGGCAGCCTACCAGGGACTTCACTAGGTAATTAATACACCGTTGTAATAAATTATAATATCGACTTTGTATAGGACTAATCAAACTTCTTTACGGCTGCGAAGTTGGCTACAATCTGAGCAATACCCAACCCTGCCAGAATGCGCCTATAACACTGATTTGCTAGATCTGAATGAAGTAGGCTAAAAGTAATCTATAAAGATTATCAGGGGTCGACGATCGAACAATGATAAAAACTCGATCGAAATCAAGGAAAAAAATAGCGCTTTTTCAAGCCATTTAAAATCATGCCGCGTAGAGTGTATTAAAAAAAAACAACTGGTTGCACTCCGGGAGTGCCGGCATAAGTGAAAACTTGAACACATAAAGTACTATCATTTATGTAGTAAATTACAAAATCACACACGCGCACTCGCGCAATTCGAATTACCGATCAGGTCACGTGTCCTGACGCGAGACTTTAACGCCGCTAAAGAAATTTTTACTTCAAAAATTGTTCTCATAGGAAACGTTTTGTATCAGCTGAGGGCTATTGGGCTTACAAGGGCTATATTCTATTTAGTTTATATTCCCTTAACATCTGCGTAGTATTTCCAGGCGGCAGCAAGCGGAACCGGAGCGATTCACGTCGAGCAAAACTTCGGTGTCATCGTCCGGCAGCAAGCCGCGCGCGCCGCACGAGCCGCACAGCTACATGCGGCTGTCGTCCGCCAACGAACAAGATAACATCGCCGCCGGTGAGTGCAACAAGTCGCATGCCGCGATTTAGGGTATTCTCACTGAATAGTATTATTAATCCGTCAGTTAAACCATCAAAAAATATTCGACAAGTATTTTTTCTTTTGTAAATTAAACAAATAACGATGTAGTTATAACCCGTTGAAGTTTCGCGTGAAGACATGTCTACAATTTTATACATAAGTGACGTCAAGAGCCCCCACTCCCGTACGTTGACGCCCTTTATCTATGTCATATCTTATGTAATGGACGAAACATAAAATACGTGTCCAATTTTTTTTAGTAATTTAACTAACGATATACAATCTATTATCTATAGGTATTTAAGTATTATTCAAGCAAAGATTTGAGTTGATATAAATATTTTTGTCAGATTATTGTAAAAACAAGCAACATGACATAACTTTTAACACGTTGAGAATTAATATTCTTTATAGTTATTTACGCTCTTCGACATAGCTAAAGCAACGGTAATGTTCCGCTGAAAATATTCCATCTACATAACAATGGTTTTGCGATTCGACAAAACATTTTCACGCATAACATCTAGACACGCGAGAGCGTGTCCAGCCAAGACAAAGAAAAAGGCGACGCAGTATCCGTGTGTAATTTTACACGAATCATTTCGAGCCACTTTTGACCCCTCGGTCAAGCTCATATATTGACTAAGATGTAGAGTTTGTGGAGTAAGGACTTGTTGAGAGTTAAGGCTTGTAGAGTTAGAAGCTTGACTTGAGATCTGACAACTTTTTGATAGTGTGAACTGTGGTCTAGTTTTGGCTAATTTCACATGAAAATGTTTTTGTTGGATACCTACTTATTCAGTTCATTAGTTATAGCATCTCATACAGGGAAGGTTATAACATATGTGTATTTTTTTGCAGTGAACTATAAGATGAAATGCGTGAATTTGGAGCCACCTTTGACCGAACCCAATGTACAGAAACATAATCAGCGCTTAGAAAGAACTACCACAGCACCTAAAGATCGAACTAAATCCAGACGTAAGTTCTTTTTTAGCCAGATTTACTTCGTAATTCATTACATTAATGTCGAAAAAAAAATTATATTTTTATAACTGTTTTTCATGATTAGCTATTAAAGTTAACAACCAGACAACTTTACAAAGCAGAACCTTGCATCGTTCGTTTCAGCCATAGGACGGATAGCCATGTCCACTGCTTACATAGGCCTCCCCCTATTGATCTCCAATAGGTTTAGAAGCGGTTTGCATCCAGCGCGATCCTGCGGTCTTGGTGAGGACAGCGGCCCACCTTGTGGGTGGACGTCTAACCACCACCTTGCGCTTTGCATATTTTAAATGACATTAAATTTGTAGGTCACAAGAGGCCCGTAGAAGTGGACGAGACGGGAATGGAGGGCGGAGAAGACGACGAGGAGGGCTCGCCTCTCTACTGCAACTGGGACCTGCGCGGCATGCAGCACCTGCTGCCGCTGCAGGACTACATCATACAGCAGGCCAAGCGGACCAGTTAGTCACGTTTGTTGTTTGTATTGGGTGGAGACGAGGAAGGCTCGCCTCTCTACTGCAACTGGGACCTGCGCGGCATGCAGCACCTGCTGCCGCTGCAGGACTACATCATACAGCAGGCCAAGCGGACCAGTTAGTCACGTTTGTTGTTTGTATTGGGTGGAGACGAGGAAGGCTCGCCTCTCTACTGCAACTGGGACCTGCGCGGCATGCAGCACCTGCTGCCGCTGCAGGACTACATCATACAGCAGGCCAAGCGGACCAGTTAGTCACGTTTGTTGTTTGTATTGGGTGGAGACGAGGAAGGCTCGCCTCTCTACTGCAACTGGGACCTGCGCGGCATGCAGCACCTGCTGCCGCTGCAGGACTACATCATACAGCAGGCCAAGCGGACCAGTTAGTCACGTTTGTTGTCATTTATCGTGGCTTAGCGGCCGGTACGCTCGCCTTGCAATCGTGACGTCGAGAGTTGAAATCCCGGTCCCGTACCACCAATGAGTTTCAAATTCAGGGATTTTTTTCAAATTCAGGAATTTTACACCTCTAGCTTTTCGGTGAAGGTATCGTGAGACAAACTGCATACGTATGTCAATAGTTAATGTGGCAAATTTTAAAGACGCCATCGTAAATTTAATACCAATTTCAAATATTGTTCGCTCTTTCAAATGCATACAGTGAAAAAGAAACGGGAATATTTTTAAGATTGGTCACATTAGGGGTTTTGATAGTCTACTGCTGATCACAGGACGGTCAAAATATGATCGAAGGCAAATTTATCTAGTTTAAAAATTAAAACAAAACATACCATACCATCTGTTCTCACAGTATAATTATAACTTTTTCATCAGGTCGCAACCGCTACGGCACAGGCTCTGGCTCAGACAACGAGTCCGGCTCGTCTCGCTCCCATTCCCGCTCGGGCTCGGAATCCCGGTCCCTGTCCGGACACGAGCCGGACAACGAGTCCTCGGACGGCGGCGCCCGGACTCCGGACGACGACGACGGCTCTGGAGTCTACCTACCTCACGTCTACGCTCACAGGCCGCAGGATGTTGAATATATGAACCACGGAGTTTCCTATTATAACACGTTTGTGGGAATCGATAGGGAGCGGCAGTCCTCGCCTGGGATTCATAGGGTGAGTTATTTTTATTCTAATCGTGGTATAGATAGCTCACTGTCCAGATAACGAAACCTCGGACGGCGGCGCCCGGACTCCGGAGTCTCCAGAGTCATTTTTAGGGTTCCGTACCCAAAGGGAAAAACGGGACCCTATTACTAAGACTTCGATGTCTGTCTGTCTGTCTGTCTGTCTGTCACCGGGCTGTATCTCATGAACCATGATAGCTAGGCAGCTGAAATTTTCACAGATGATGTATTTGTGTTGCCGCTATAACAACAAATACTAAAAAGAAAAGAAAATAAATATTTAAGGGCCCCCCTTAAATATTTATCCCATACAACAAACCTGATTTTTTAGACGTTTTTCGCTCTATATTAATAATGGTAGTATAACAGGTAGATGCTTGAAATGTTCACAGAAGGTTTAGTTTTATATTTACTTCAATAATAAATATTAAAATTAAAATAAAATAAATATTTAAGCGGGGCTCCCATACAGTACGGAACCCTCCGTGCGCGAGTCCGACTCGTACTTGGCCAATTATTAACACTCACACGTAAATTGATGAGATAAAGATAAAGAATAAGCTAAAGTGCCAGCGTAGGAGTGTCACCACGGAATACATAACTTCTTATGTGAATATAGTTACTGGTAGCTATTTTCCCCATAAGGAACTTTGGCACCGAGCGGTCAGTGGCGAATTTGCCACATTTTCCCATATAAAAAGTCTCATATTCATGTCTAAGTTACATTATATTTGTGTATGTATGGGTTTTTATATTTTTGTAGTATTTATGCATATTTTATTAATTATTTTTGGTACCTCCCATTTGTACTCTTGTTTGTGATCTCTTTCCGTTCAGTGGTTGCTTGATAGGGATCGCAGTCAGCCATAAGGCCGCCATTTGTGGCACTACTTCAGGGCCTTCCCCTTCGCTGAGTTAAACGTGTGTACGCGGCGGGTGCACGGAGAGGGCGCCCGCTCCTTCAAAAACCCGTCGCACGCGGCCGCGCCAGTTAGCGCTTCTCTAACTTATCTTTCAATACATGCAAGGCCTTCAAGATGTATACTTTGTACCTTTTGTTGTAATTATTTATATTTGTGCACACAATAAAGAGTTCTGTCTGCCTGTCTAAGTCCGTATTTAGTTATTTATGTATGTATGTTGTCCGCAGACGTCGTCGCTAGGCGGCGGGCCGGGCGGCGGCGCCCGGGCGGAGTCCCCGCCGCCCGCGGGCGCTCCCTCGCTCTACAGCCCGGTGCGGGGGCTGCCGCTCGCGCCGCGCCCGCAGCCCGAGCAGGACATCGAGATATTCGCCAAGGACAACCTCAACTTTAACAAGGGCATCTTTAGGAGAAAGGTGCGTATGTTAGATCATTAGGGACGCCCGAGTGTACTCTCTATACAGCCCAAAGCGGCCTGCCGCTCGCGCCGCGGTAAAAAACGTTCTTGCTCTCGCGTAAAACGTCCCACAGACAGTCTTCTGCCGTCGGCTGTGGCCTAGTCATCAACGAATCGCAGCTCTTGATTTAAACATTGATTTAAGCCTCTGGTTGGTCAAACGCAGCCACAGGTCACATCTGTCTGTGGGACGATTAGTAGTTGGCTGTAGTTACGAACGTCTAAATATCTTTTCATAAATCTGTTTCTGTTTCAGGCGTCAGTTCGTGACATGCTTTCGTGGACGTCATCGTCAATCTCCGCACCGATGGTAGGCGCGGACTGGGACAAGGCGCACAAAAAGGCAGCTACAGACCTGTTCAGACTCGTACAGATCTACATGGGCGACCGCAAGGCGCGCCCCGGGATGACGCTCAACTCGGTCGCCCAAGACATACTACACGCTACTTATAGCAATGAAAAGTGAGTTTTATTCTAGTAGTTTAAGAACGTAGTTTACAATAGTCTTAGACCAAATAAATCTAGACATAACGTCGTGATCAGACAAGTGAGGCCGGTTATACATGTGGTGAGTACGTCGGTGTTGCGCCGTCATAGTGCGACTGACGAGCCAAGGCTCCTTAGTTTCCTTGTGCGTATATGTGTGTGTAATTGTGTCTGTACACGGCGAAGCTTAGTTTTGCCGGCCTCAATTGTTTTGTTCACAACATTCTGTCTTGTTTTTATTTTTATTTGGTCTGAGGCAATAGTGTAGCTAAGAAGGCAGCTGCGTATTTTTTGTGAAATTTCCATTCATCAAGTTAAATTGTAAAGGCCAATAAATACGTTTCTAAGAACCAGACTCCATCAAAGCGTAACTGAGCGTATAATATATTAATCTTCACCACATGTATTGGCAATATTATGTGTAGAACTCGCAACAGTGGGCGATCTTGAGTGTTTCTCATCGTCCACCAAGAGAAACATTTGTTCTTTTGTACTCAACAGGGTCCAACACAGTACAGTCATTATTTGTATGGGTGACCGCGGGTGGCATATTCCAACTGAGCGCTCCCGTGGCTCGAATGACAAGTAAAATTTTAGGTCTCGGTTGTGTTAACCGTTTAGCCATGTCAGAGGCCTTCAGGCGGCCTAAAAACTGACACCAGGGCTAGCCACCCGGCCTATACGAACTTACTCAACACTGTAGGCCACAGTTGGCAACTTCGAGCCTATAGGGACATGGAGTGGTGAATGAAGTGATAATCTGATGTAGCTAGCAAATAATAGGCATGATTAAAAAAATATAGTCCGTCAGATAGACTATCAAAAAATATTAGACGTATTTTTTCTTCGGTCAATTAAACTAAAATTAATGAATATATAGCCCGTCAAAGTTCCGCGTGACGTCACAAGTGCCATACACATGTATAGACTTCTGTAAGAGAGGTGACGTCACGGCCCCCACTCCCAAACTTTGACAAGGTTTATCTATGTCATTTGTTGTTTAATCGACAAAAGAAAAAATATGTGTCCATTATTTTTTGATAAATCTAACTCACGGACCAATTATATTTTTTTTTTTACCCAGTCACGATGGCTATGGTCCAGCTATTAAAAAAAAACTGTATATTGTCAGGTTACGAGACGAGCTCTACGTGCAGCTATGCAGACAAACGACAGAGAACCCTCTGCGAGACTCGCTACTCCGGGGCTGGGAGTTGCTGGCGGTCTGCCTCGCGTTTGTACCTCCTTCGTCTGCCTTTCAACCCGCGCTCACCAACTATGTGAACAGGCACCGCGACCCAGCTTTTGCAGACGCATTCCCTGAGGTAAGCGAATTTAAATCTTATCTCGTTATCTTTAAAGTATCTTTTGTCGATGGCATAGAACGCCAGAAGAATGAAACGGAAGAGTGGTGATGTTGTTCTTCTTCTTCAAGTTTTGTTTTAGGCTTGATTCCATTTGTTTTGTCCTCAGACCGTATAAAAAAATCAAGACAGAATGTTGTGGACAAAACAAGTGAGGCCGGCAAAACTACGCCTCGCTATGTACAGACACAATTACACACACATACACGTACAAGGAAACTACGCATTGGATCGTCAGTCGAACTATGGCGGCGCAACACCAACGCACTCACTACATGTATAAAAAATCGGCTTCACTTGTCTGTTCACGACGTTCTATATTGTTTTTTTTATTTGGTCTGAGGTTTTGTCATAGACTTACCGAATCCATTTGATTCAATTTCAGTTTTAGTAGTATGGCGTCGGCACAAACGCTCGAATCTGGGTGTATTGCATTGCAGTGCACCTAAACAATTCGAGCACAGCCGTAAGCATACTTTTCCCGAAGCCATTCAGGCCATTTTCAACCCCCTGTAACTTTGGTCTGGATAAAGCTAGACGTATGAATTTTTTACCATCAAGAGAGTGTCATAACAAAGAATATTTCAAAATTTCATCCAAATCGAACCAGTTATTTAAGAATTGTTTCTAGTCAAAGTTCTTTGATTGATTTTGTCACTGACACACTCACTCACTCACTCAACGTTCATCATAATTCTAAGGTACTTCTAGCAGACATACAAGCTTGTAATTTTGATGACCGTTAACATTTAGCCTAAATAGCAAGGAAAAAATCAAACATACTTTAATTTTGGTCTAGTTTTCCTATTTTAGTATCTACATTAATAAGTTTGTAATCCTAATTGTAGTACGTGAAATAGGTGATTACCAAGATAACTTTGCGGTTTTGACTTCGGTTTCAGTTTATGTCCTTACTAGATTCAAAATTCAACAAAAACATGGCATATAAAAAGTACAACAAGTCGAGCAACAATTCTTCAGTAAAAAGTAGTGAGATCAAAATGTAAGCACAAGTAAAACAAACGCATTGAATGCTTAATTTCAATTAAATTTCATATTTTATCATTTGATTTTTGTTCGAGGCCGCCGTCACGCCGCCGTATTTTACAAGCAATATCAAAAGATAATAAGGTCCAAAAATATGAAATTCCTTTAAATGAAGATTGTTATGGAATAGGAAAATCATTTTGAAAACCAAATAAAGCAAATAATTGAATACTGTACAAAGTAATGGCCTAAGCTCGATATATTTTTGCATTATCTCTTTTTAGTGGCCGACTCGTAACGTCGATATGGACTACATGGATAGTAGTTCGAGACCCTACCGCTGTCCTCACTATAGCAAAGGGTCCAAAAAATAAAAATCCCAACAAAAACATGGCATGTAAAAAGTACAACAAGTCGAGCAACAATTTTTCAGTAAAAAGTAGTGAGATCAAAATGTAAGCACAAGTCGGTTTTTACCTGCGCATTTATTTACCATATTTTAATGGATTTTTTGAGCTACTGTACACAGTCTGGTCCCACTTTGCGAGTTCTTCTTTGTGCGGAAATGTATGAAAAACGCCCGTGGTAACTTTTTTGCCTGTGGTTGCGCGTGTGCGCTGATACTTAAAAAGTTTACAAAACACAGAAAAGTATATAATAGCAAGTGCTTTTGTACTTCTTGTAAAATCGAAAGTACAGAAGAGGTTTGGTTTTACAAAATATATTCGTACAACCGAAATCAACAAATCAAAAACGGTTGCTGTTAGCTGTTTAAATACATGGTGGTATACATTTTAAAACTTCCGTGTCACGTTCTTGAAATCGTAAATTTGTTTTGATAGTTATTATATATTTGACAGGTTGGAAAATGGCCCATTCATGTCCAAGTATCGCACTACGCGGGCGTCGCTTGCAAGAGGTTAGAAAGAATTGGCTTTGGCGGGAAAAGGCAGCCGCGGAAACCTACCACTGAAGATATCGATCAGGCTAGAGTGAGTTATCATTACTTTTCTACAACTACTACTTACACATCGTTTCTATAACAATAAGATTATTTAATCATTAGGATCAGTAATTGCGTTACAATTAACAGCTCAGCACAGGAGAGCGGGCGACATAAAGAATTTAGACACGCACCACAATTTTGCGGAATCAAAACTGCTTGCTTTTTACTTGCCTTTTAATAAAATATCCATACTCTTTATTTTAGGTATTCAATTTCAAATATTCTCAAACAATTACAGATACAAATTTTCCGACAATCGATGTTCGGTAACACGCTATCAGAAGTGATGGCGCTACAGAAGGAGCGATTCCCGAACAGACAACTGCCGTGGGTGCAAGTGGCGCTGTCGCAACAAGTACTGGCTTTAAACGGCAGGGAAACTGAGGGAATATTCCGGGTGTCGGCTGATGTAGACGAAGTCAACGCTCTCAAGACCAAGATTGACTGTTGGGAGCTGCCAGATGCCTCCACGCTTACTGGTGAGTGATCATTCCCTCAATGCTCAAAATATTTTGAAAAGAAAGTTTTTAAGATGTTCTATAAACTCGGAAAGTTTGAACATTCTATCTTGTATACTTTAGAAATTAAAAGAGGGGGACACTTATTTTTCAACTTTGGCGACCTATATCTCACAAATGTTACATGTGAGAAAAATGTTTTTTATGGAACCTTACATTAATTTTAAAAACCCTATTCAACAATAACCCACATGAGGGGGTGGTGTGAAAAAATATTGTTCTTCCCCACTTTACCTACATTTATGGGAGCTACCCTTCATATACACATTTTTTAAGTATTTTAAATTGAGAATTATACTAAAACTACCAAGAGTCAAATTTCATGCAATTTGGTTCATAAATGTGGAAGATTTAACGCTTTATGACGGACGGACGGACACAACAAAGTTTTGTAACTTCGTTGTGTCCGTCCTTGTTGTCCGTGGGTTTTTCGTTTTACTACGAAACCCAAAAAAAGCAGTCGAATTGAGAAGTTAATTTTTGGAACTGTGTTGAAAAAGTATTGAAAATGCACTGATGTTGTCCAGACGCGCACGCGCCAGCGAGCCTGCTGAAGCTGTGGTACCGCGAGCTGTACGAGCCGCTGATCCCCGACGCGCTGTACGGGGCGTGCGTGGCGGCCGGCACGGACTTCGCGGCCTGCACGCGCGCGCTGCACCGCCTGCCGCCCATCAACAGGCTCGTGAGTACACACACTACACTACGTACCCACTACACACTGTAGCCGTGTACCGCGACCTGTACGAGACGCTGATCCCCCCCGAACATGCTCGTAAATATTCACACACACTGTAGGCCGAACACTAAAGCCATGGTGGTCTAGTGATAATGACACCCGCCTTACAATCGTGAGGTCGTGGATGCAAATCCCGGTCCCGTACCAATGAATTCCTTGGAATTTATGTACGGAATTTTACACCACTGGCTTTACGGTAAAGAAAAACATCGTGAGGGGTTGCCTTACACGCGTACGTCCATAGAAGATATTGGATGCCGTTTGTGAATCCACCAACCCGCACTGGGTCAGCGTGGTGGATTTGGCTCAGTCACAAAGGTGACTAAGCCAAATCCACCACGTAAGACGTAAACGCAAGACGTACGCAAGACGCAAGACGTAGGCCTACCCACGCTTTCGTGGGTAGGCCTACGTCTTGCAGTGGACTATTAAAAAGACTGGTACAGTACAGTATAGGCCGAATCAAACTTGAACACGAGGCAAGTCCTTGCGCAGTAGAAAATTCATATATTAAGAGCGGTGAGGAGTGGGGATTTGCGCAGCTTGCTAACATTACAGACGCTTAATTTGGCCTATATCAAAAGTTATGTCACTATCATCTTATCAGCCGTAAAGCCGCAGTGGCCTGGTGGGAGCTCGCTTACATTACAAGCGTGTGTTTCAAACTCGGTTCTGTACAAGTGTTCTTTGCAATTAAAGTTAGTTTACACACCACGGACTTTTCGGTGAAGGAAACCATGTAAAGCAATGTGCAAAGAAACGAGTCTGAAAGAAAAGCAAGGTAAATCATGTGGTCATGATAAACCTTGAATATTCAGATAATCGCTTGCTAACATTTTTCTATCTGTTTTTGTTTCCAGGTACTAACGTATCTAATAAGCTTCCTACAACAATTCACCGCACCCGAAGTGGTAAGTCAAACCAAAATGGATTCCGCGAATCTCGCAATGGTGTTCGCACCGAACTGTCTCCGATGTACGTCGCAAGATCCTCGAGTCATTCTCGAAAACGCTCGCAGAGAGATGACTTTCCTCAAAACTCTCATAACCAACCTGGACACATCTCACGTGCAGGATCTGCTGTGACCGAATCTCAGTTACCGAAACAACAACTTCGATAGAAAGTATACAGACTTCTAGCGACCCTAAGGATACTATAGTAAAACTTGTGTGTGGGTCGAATAGTGCAATCTGAATCTTGTGGTGTTATTATACAGTACTGTTTGCATTCAATTATATCGAGCCGTCTAGTCTTCACTAATACCGCGAGAGTATGGAGCGAACCGAATTTAAACGTGTTATATATAGGTACCGACGACTTCTCAACTTGTAGACGTGAAATATTCTCCTTTTTACCAATTCTGATCGGATAGGATTCGAAACAATACCACGAACACGTTCGTTTGCGTTCTGTTTGCTATCATGATGACGGATTAAATTTACAAATATTCGAACATTCGTATTGTAATTATTGAATCTTAATCGATTTGGACTTAAAATACGAGAGTTTATTTTTGAATTGGGCTAAACAAACGACAGCTTTTACAAACGGCAGCAATTCATTAACGATAGCTATTTATAACCCCTTTAATTGTCATCAAGTCGAACCCCTAATCATGTGCGAATGCCTCAAAATGAACGCTCATTGATCCGTTTAGTGTATCAGTGTTGTTTTCGGATGAGAATGTATAAAAGCGCTATTGTGCTAAAATCTTGACTAAAAATGTGCTCCCAATAGTTGTCCACAAGTTGGGAAGTTGTGTTATGGTGCACACGATTCCATATCTTTCCTCAATTATAATAACATTCTTGTATATTTTTTGTATTTTTGTACGCTATTTTTAGTTTTGGTTGTATCCAAAGATATTTAATGATATGTGATTTTAATTATATTTAAGCTTTACAAAAGTGTATTTTGCTATGTTTCGGGAGAATGGGTTGTTGTGAGTGAACGTTTGTTATTATGTTGCGTATTGTATGAATGAGTAGAAATATTTTGTTCGGTTTTATTGAATGAGATATTCTATAGATGTGAACTGGATTGAGTGATTTTATTAAATTTTATTCTAAATGAATTAAAGTGTTTTCACAAAAATGTATACATCAATGAAGCTACCTTGTGTCGTGTGTTCCTTTTTTATTTTAATACTTAGTCATTGATCTGTATTACAAGTCTGAAGTGTGTTAGTGATCACGTGTTGTCTCGCTCGTCCCATTATACTTCAATTACGCGAACGAGCGAAATAGCATGCTATCTGAAATAGAATCATAAATTAACATCTAAAATGAACCCCCTGTTTTCATTTGATAAATTTTGGAAGATTGATTTAAAGTAATTTATTAAATTAATGTCAATCGTCCGTATGTTGTACAAACATAATTATTACATAAAAAATGAACACTCGAAACATTTTTCGAAATTTAATCAATTTATCAAATTATGTTTAATCCCTTAAGTTATTGAACGTTTTCCTCGCCTATTAGAATAAATATTAGGTACGTACCAGTAATTTTACCTTCTACTTCAATTTAGCACTTATCAAGATTAATTAATTAAATATATTGCTAGTTAAATACATCACAGCTATAATTTTAACGTTTATTTCTTAATACTATAATTATTTAGCGTTATAAATAATTTAACCTCATTATCTTATCTTATCGAGGCATCTATTGCATTTATAAATTTCAATTAGCATTTGAAATTGCCATTCGAAAATACTCTCAAATAAAGTCTCAAAAAACACATCAAAAACTCGTTAAAAGAAATAAAAACATGTCTAAATAAAAAGTTACTACATATTGTAGAATAGTTATAATACAATCAGCTTTAAATTAGGCAAGCTTATCGGATCTTTTTTATAGTTAATTATATTCAAAATATATATATCAAAATATTAGCTTGAACAGATATTCCATTTAAATTAGGCGCCGTTCACCTGAACTTCTCAATTATGTAGAGCTAATACGTTACCAACTAGATAAACATGTTAGTTTGTTAAAATCATTTTCTCACATCATGCTATTTCACTTTAGTCTCAAAGTACGTACGTTGTTCGAACGAAATTCAATAGATCTACAGTATTTATTAAATTGTCTTTCTTTATTAAATCGCTTAGACTCCGACCCATAGAATGTTAAGTTATGCTCGGCATTTTAGACTATTCCAACAGGATGTGTTATACAGATGTAGGTCTTAAAATGACTTTCACAAAATACCAACTAGAAACCTAACTAATCTAAGAACAAATCCCCACTGAATAGTCGAGGCAGACTTGTGGTATGCGAAAAAACAAATGTACGCCAATGTGTCTAATGAGCTGCCAGAATGTGCTGCCTTGTCTTATTGCACTGCGACTAAATGAGGCAGCAACATACTTTTTTGTGTGTCAAAGCATAGTGCCAGAATAACACTTCTAGGCTCGTTCAAATTTTATCTCATTTAGTGCTTCTAAGATAAATCTTAATACTTTGCAAATAACAAAATGCAAGTAAATAGAGAATGAAGAAGTCGCTTTCCCAATCGATACGGCCGCGCCTCTGTCTACACTTTTCAGCGGGATTTCGACAAAAAGGCAACACACAATTCGCGTAGTCCGCAGTGGTCTCGTTAGACCAAAGAAACATCTTTCTTCCGTGCTCTAGCTAGTTTGTAAGACTACAGTAGGTCAGGATTACGCAGACTGTGTGTGTAAATTCCTTAAATGCGTTTTAATACTCATGTGACTCTAATATTGTTATAATCAGATATAAGCCAAATAGAGTAATAGAGCTATGGATGAAATAGTAATATGTATAAACGCAACAAAAATATATAGTGCGGTTATATTCGCAATAAGCATGGCCTTCGATTTATCTCATAAAAAATACATATATTCGAAATTGTTAAATAAAAATAATATAATGGTAAAATACTAGAAATAATACAAAATGCAACGAGTTTTATGCAATTTTATTTTGAAAGTTTGCGTTTACGTAAATATCGCTTCTTGATTGTAATTAATAAAATACCAAAAATAAACCACTTTATTACAGTTCATGAAGTTATTGTGAATAGATATTTATATCTTTGAAGTATATAGGTATGTATTGTATAGATATTTTATTAGGTGTAACAGCAATTATATTTTTTTACACTGTCACAAAATATTGAATTGTTTCCTACGCAAAGTATATTTGCATATTTTTTTAATACACCAATTGAAATACTTGCAGTGTTTTCGTAATCTTTGAAAAAGTTTCTGACTGTTGAAGTTTCCGAATCTCATTTATTTTTTGAAAAAATTCAATAACACGGATATGTTACCTGATAAGCATAACTTGGTAATTGTTCCATATCTACTCATTATTTACCGAAGATAAAATGTATGAGTATTAATATGAACTATATTACACATTTTTATACTTCTGTGCCATATGTGTATTATATTTAAGGGAAAGCGTTGCGGACTTTAGAATTCAGTAAAAGCGAAGGAAGAGTGGACATGGGCCTTCGGAAAGAGATAATCGGCTGATTACGGCGTGCTCGGCTTTGTAGAGCACGTTTGTCCTTGAATAACCCAATGGTGGTGCCTGAGACAGATAGCGCTCTATGAAAAATAAACTAGCCGACTATGTCTTTTCGGTTTATTACCAGTGTTACTACCAATCTTACTACCAATAGTAAGAACGGTAAATGAATTACCGTTGTTACTCCTGCAGTTGAAAGTTCTTGGAACAGTAAAAATAAATTACCCGTGCTACTACCGTAAAACTAAAATAACAAAAAGAAACCAAATATGACCTGTCGTGCTGAAGTAGCATGACATGTGTCAAAGTGACAGCTGTCAAACTAAAATATGTTTTTTCAGGTCATAGTTCAAGTCAAATATGACAGATATCATAGTGACAGCCTTCTGTATTTAAAAGTCTGTGGTGACAGCTGCCATTCTGGAATTCATAATATAGTTGCATTACAGGTGGCAAAGTGACAGCTGTCAAACTAAAAAGTGGTTTATACCTGTAACTGTCGATTTTAGACTTTTGCTGTCTGCAAAAGTGAGAGAATTAAACAAAATCTATATTTCAGATGACTGATGTCAAACTTCACAAACGTGACAGAATATCTCGTCGAGTAAAAAGAGTACCTAATACTCAAGAATCGACTAATGGAAAAATAATTCATTTTTAAGTTTGACAGCTGTCACTTTGCCACCTGTAATTCAACTCTATCATGAATTCCAGAATGACAGTTGTCACTTTGATATCTGTCATATTTGAGTTGAACTATGGCCTGAAAAAAACATATTTTTGTTTGACAGCTGTCACTTTGACCTGTCATGCAACTTTAGCACGACAGGTCATATTTTGTTTCTTTTTGATATTTTAGTTTTTCGGTACTAACACGGGCTTCCGAACAAGCCGGTTTCCGAAAGGGCTTTAGCACCATGGATCACATTCATACGCTGCGGCAGGTTGTACAGAAGACCGAAGAGTATAACTTGCCACTTTGCTTAGCGTTTGTGGACTATGAGAAAGCCTTTGATTCGGTCGAGACTTGGGCTGTGCTCGAGTCTCTCCAAAGATGCCGTATTGACTATCGGTACATCGAAGTGTTGAAGTGCTTGTATAATAACGCCACTATGTCGGTCCGAGTACAGGAAGAGGGCTCCAAGGCGATCCCTTTAAAAAGAGGCGTAAGACAGGGAGACGTCATTTCTCCGAAACTGTTTACGGCTACTTTGGAGAACGCCTTCAAGCTCCTGGAATGGAAAGGATTCGGCATCAGTGTCAATGGCGAATACCTCACTCACCTTCGGTTTGCCGACGATATAGTAGTCATGGCAAAATCAATGGAAGAGCTCAGCACGATGCTCGAAGGCCTCAATCGGGTTTCCCAACTTAACTCAACTTAAGATGAACATGGACAAAACGAAAGTCATGTGTAATTCCCATGTTGTACCTACCCCGATCTCTGTTGGGAACTCGGTTCTTGAAGTCGTTGACTCGTACGTCTACCTAGGACAAGTAGTCCAGCTAGGTAGGTCCGACTTCAAGAAAGAGGCCAATCGCCGAATCCAACTCGGTTGGGCAGCGTTCGGAAAATTGCGTAATGTCTTCTCGTCCGACATACCTCAGTGCCTCAAGACGAAAGTGTTCGATCAGTGAGTGTTACCAGTGATGACTTATGGCACTGAAACGTGGTCTCTTACCATGGGCCTTATTAATAAACTCCAAGTAGCCCAACGAGCTATGGAGAGGGCTATGCTCGGAGTTTCTCTACGGGATCGAATCAGAAATGAGGAGATCCGTAGAAGAACCAAAGTTACCGACATAGCCCAACGGATTAGCAAGTTGAAATGGCAATGGGCAGGGCACATAGTGCGGAGGACTGATGACCGGTGGAGTCGAAAAGTTCTCGAGTGGAGACCACGTACCGGCAAGCGCAGCGTAGGACGTCCACCCACAAGATGGACGGATGGCCTCATTAAGACCGCAGGATCGCGCTGGATGCAAGCCGCTTTCAACCGGTCTTATTGGAGATCCATAGGGGAGGCCTATGTCCAGCAGTGGACGTCCTTCGGCTGATGGATGGATGATGGATGGATGGAACACGGGTAATTTATTTTTACTGTTCTAACAACTTTCAACTGCAGTAGTAACAACGGTAATTCATTTACCGTTCTTACTACTGGTATTAAGATTGGTAGTAACACTGGTAATAAACCGTCTTTTCAAATGTCGATGTTCATTATTTATTTGCAGGCACTACTTATTTGAAATGCTGTATCTGTATTACATAAGCGAGACAATTATTTCTCGTGATATGATAAAGAACATTGAACCTAAAGTCATGTTAGGCAGACATGTTACAGAAACGAACAGTGTTCGCATTACAGTAGTTTGCAAATTAGGTGTTATGTAATTCTGAGTCCGGATCAAGGGTCCCCCAGACAGCTGCGGGCAAGGTGCGGGCGTGGCTGCAATCTAGTAGTCCACTAATCCCATTCAGATCTTGATTTTAAAAAAAACCGGGCGTTGTGATTGGTGGATGACTAGATCACAGCCGCGCTCGCCCTTTACCCGCAGCTGTCTGAAGGACGCTTTAACTGTGCATAGAATGAAAACCAATATGGCATGGATGAATTTTCTTCGATGAATTTTGGCGACGTTAATGTGATATCAGACGGTTCATATTTCGTTTATTTTTGCCTTTCATTCTGAACACAAAATGAAAACTGATTTCCGAATGAAACGATCTGACAGTGTTGGATATTGACATTCGACATCATTCACTCCCATTCCGAATGAACCATAAATTAACGGTCTGAACACAAAAGAGAACGTTCACTCGGATTCTGCCATTTAGTCTCGAGCCCTAAGGCGCAAACATCACGTCGCGTAGCGGTTATATTCTCTTTGGTTCACGTATTCACGTTAACTGTTGCAACAACATGGTTTTCAAGTGGAATGATCAAAATACGCTGCTGTTTTTGGAGAACTTTAAAAATTATCAATGCCTTTAGAACTACAAACTTGACGAATACAAAGACAAAACATTACGGGCAAACGCTATGAAATCTCTTATTAGTGATTTGAATTTAGAAGTTACTGAAGAAGACGATAAGGCTATACAACAGAATTAACCAAATGAAAGCAGACTACTAAAAGTGGTTGCTCGTTTGACGATATACATATATTTTTATTATTTTTTATTATAAAAATAGATGGCGTTAGCTAAATATTTTTTTTTTTTCAATATTTTGGGGACATCTTACACACGGCCTCTGACCCCAAACTAAGCATAGCTTGTGATATGGCTGCCAGAGACTGATATACTACATATACTTATTTTTAAATACATAATTATATAAATAGTAACTAAATAACACCCAGACACAGAGCAAACACTTATGTTCATCACATAAATATTTGCCCTGGGTGGGGATCGAACCCACGCCTCTCTGACCCAGAAGTTAGGGTCACTAACCACTGAGCCACCGAGGCAGTCAAATATGTATCTATGGGTCAGAGACCGTGTGTAAGATGTCCCCAAATATTTATTTTTATTTTTTTATTTTTTACTGGTTCAAACATGCGGATTTTTTCCATTGAATAAATGATCACAAATTAAACTAATTCTAAGGCGCACGACTTCTTTCGACGACATGTTCAAGGAAAAGAACAGGTGAATGTTCTTTTTATGTTAGAATGACATAAAAAAGAACATTCACCAGTTTAGCCGTGTGAACATGGAATGAAAGAAAAATGAAACATTCACTGGAGTGAACGTTCTTTCTAGTGAACCGTCTGATATCACCTTTAGCAATCGATGCCATTTTTTTAAATTTCGGAACCGTACTTTACATTTCGGATGTTGATGTGCTATGGCAGAAATGTGTTACCCGAACTTTAGCTGATACAAATGTGAATATAGCCTTAAATATTTTGTGTGGCAATATACTATATTTAAGTTACAGAACACATTCTAGGAATAATCCAAGAATACCCATAAAGCTAAATATAAATGTAAGTGAAGAGCACAATTTATTTTTGGTGTATAATAAATTAGGTAGCTATTTATCAAAATGAAAGCATGTTTACATAATATATTATACAGATACTTATACATTCTTCTAAACCAAATGTAATGACTCTGAAGACACTAAATAAATGCGATGTTGTTATCATTATGGCATGTTATTTTAACATAATTTCTTAGCGTTTTGGTGTCTTTAGACAAATAATAAGCTCATACTTCGGTTATATTGAAGTTTGTAAAGTAACTTCATTTGAACTTGTGAGTATTAATTATACTAATTGATGAAGCAACGATATAACACGTTTGTAGTTAGTACTCATGCGTCAAAAGCTCGTCCTAATTGTTGAATTCTGTCATACCGTTGTTTCACACTAATTACATTGTATAGCGCTTATAAATATTCCAAATACTGTATCCCCTTGTATATAACATGCCTATTTTCTTTATTGTTCATGACAATATATTGCCTATGATGTTCATAATGTAGATTATTATCACTAAATGTGAACTTTCAGAGAAAATAAACTACTGATTATCCAGTGGATAACTGCGAATACCATAATTTTGTTTCATTTACTGATAGACGATTAATATTGTAATAACTTTAATCGGTTGATCGACTATTAATAGGTACCCTACTCTGGCCTACTCATAATATGATTGCAATACGAACTAACGAAGTACGCTACGAACGTTTTACGTATTGTTACGATATATTTGAAAGCATCAGCACGTTTGTGAAAAATGATCCCGAAAAAGCTTAAAAGTTATTACAAGAGAGCCATGAAGCTTCGGAAATATAACAACGCGGTAGAAGCTGCCCACTCGGCAAAGTTCATGATGAAACTTTCCGGAACTACAATATTCGAACTTAAAAGCTTGCCCGGAAATAAAATCGAACGCAATTTCAGTCCCATAGGCTTTACCATGTACTTAATAATGCTGTCTGGCTATTTGTACTGCACTTATATAACTTACTTTGAAGATCAAACTATTCTTCGGTTGTTGTTGAATACGAAACTGCGAAGATATGGGGACGACTTCGAGAGGTTTTCTTCTGTCATGTTCGTGATCATAACCATGATCTTAACTCCATTCAGACTCAATGGCAATCGGGTAACGATGCAGAAAATCGTCGATTTAGACATGGTCATAGAGAAGACTGGTCATATAATAGATTACAACCAAATGGCAAAAACTGCATCCATCATAGCTCTCGGTCAATTAGTCGTATATTTCATTAGATTGATTTGTATTTACGTAACTTTGAGTTCGAGTATATCTATGCCTGTAGCGAAAATGTTTCATATCAATCTCTCTGATGCTCTAGCGGTCATGACGACGTCTTTATATTGCTATAGCTTGTTAATTTTCATAGACAGATTCAAGTGGATAAATAAAACTTTGAGTGAGATAAAAAATCGGAATTCTTGGGAGTACAAAGTGTTCGTTCGAGGGAAAGAACCATCGAATATGATCAAAGTGGAGGAACTCCAAGAAAGACAGATTTGCGAGAAAATAAAGACTTGCGCTAAAGTATACAGTATGCTATACGATACGATAAATACGACTTCCCGTTTGTATGGCTGGTCTATGCTTGTGACCATATTGCACTATTACAGCTATGTCGTCCTGTATTTGTTTTATTTTATGGAAGCTCACGCTACAGGCCTGTTTCACGATCTCAAGAAATACGTGGATTTTTTAGTATACACTTTTTGGGAGATAATTATTGCACTGGGAATCATCTTTCTGATCATTGCTTATAGTGTAACAACGGTAAATGAGGTAAGTTTATTTAAAACTTATTTAAAAGAAAAAAAATGCCAAGTAGATGATTTAAAATTACATAGGTAGGTTACCTACTTTCCAAAATTTAGGAATCCTCTATTTCGACCAAGATAAAGTAACAATACTTATGATAAAATAATAGTAAGTAAAGAGGTAAGAGGGGTAGAGCATGATGAAAAAAACATTGTGTGTTGTGTTTTGCAGCAGAAGAGTGCTGTTAGTTTTAAATTTTAACTTTACTTTGTAGGCCAAGAAAACGTCTGTTATAATACATGAAGTAATAAACGAAGATATTAGCCCTGCTGTCAATGATGAGGTGAGTTTTTACATGTCATAAATCTTGAAGTCAAAAGTCTTTAGTTTACAAAGAAATATAATGTGCATATAGATTAGATGTCTACAGAGAAGATACAAAAAATTCCGAATCACGGTATCTATTATCACGTTTTTCATCTTATCGATGTATCTGTAATCTCGTAGATTTTCGGTCAAGTTTCGTATAGCCTTCGATACTAAACGCCGGAAAATATTATACCTACTACTAGCTTTTGCCCGCGGCTTCGCCCGCTTGATGTAATAGGTAGTACCTACATATTCAATACTCAATCAATCATTGCAACATAATATGCAACATTTAGATGCGGTTCTTAAGTAACATGTGTTAATATTATACCTTAAAGTAGTTATAATTATATGATCCTATGTACTAACTGACCCGGTGAACTTCATCTCACCATCTGTCAATTATGTACGTACAGAATCATTTTGTATGGGAAAATAAAAATAAAGTTTTTGTCATTTTTATCGCATATTAAATTTAAATTTTCTCACGTTTAAACCTTCCCCTAGCTTCCACAAATATT